>JAGDYQ010000017.1:5471295-5750960 GCA_021962125.1 Bulinus truncatus | reverse complement strand
TCTCTTACAATACAAGGAGTTGTGTCGTCTGATTTAATTAGAGCACAAGTCATTTAGTTTTATTAGTCGGAATCAAATCGGAAATCGGAAATCGGAATCGGTAATGATATCGGAATAGGTGAAAATGTTGGCATCTTCTCACCAATAGTTGTTTTTTTTTTTTCAAATCATTTAATAACGGAGTGCATTTTACTTAACGGTTCATTTTGTTGTCGGTCGACCCCAGTTTAGGAAATCTGGGTTTTTATTATCTCAGATCCAACACGGTGCCGACACTGAAGTATGACAGATCGTAACACTGAATTTATTTGATGACATGCTGTCATGCACGGCGGCCTGCGGTGTGAATGTTTTGCACGTCACCCTTCGATTGTTCGTGCAGTCAACCACGGATATTTTCCCTACTAGTTATGATCATAATAATAATTATTGCTATTCTCAGAATGTAACACTTAGCTGTATTGATCTGATACTTCTTCATCTTGAACAAATCTTACTGAACCGAACAGGGGTGGTTTGAAAACTTTTGTGGTTCCTTGCGCAGAGCCGAGTTCAATGTGTCTGACCGGTTATTCGCTGAGATGATAAGATTTAAACAGCAACAATAACAACGACGAAAAAATAAAATACAACCCTTTGCGTGGACGGACGTGTTTCAGGTGGGGCCGTTGTCTAGTGGTTTGGGTGAAGCAATGGTTTGTGGAGAAATATATATGTCCACAGAACACGTTTCACGCAGTCTTAATAATAAGCAAACACAACTGGTGCTTCTTACCACACTCTCCAAAACCATATGGTATCATACTCCCCCCCCCCCCGAAAACCATATGCTATTTTTGTGGTATAACATTTCACCCCCCCCCCCCATACCCCAAATCCCCCTTTAATTCAGTTGACCTAAAACTTCTAACGGAATATTTTTTTTTTTTTTGGAGTTATTTGAGAACACTTTAGATAAGTACTTGTTTTATAATGTGTGTGTTTAATGTTTTGACTTTTTTTATAATTTATTTCAGGAAATCTGCATTTTGTTTTTCGTTATCTTCAGTAACTAACACCGTAGGTGGCGCTCTAGGTCGTTCGTTTTACAGATTGGGGGGGGGGGGAGAGGGGGGGCTTAGTGGGGCCCTGAGTTATAAAAAAAAACCCGTTCCCCTCCCACCCGTACTTCCTTTCTATGTCACACACACACACACACATTAGCACTAAAGTTAGTATAGTTAATGGACAATACAATAAAACTTACTACGATAGCATAGAGCAGGGCTTATGTTTTGGGTCAGTGAACTGTTTTTTTGTTTTGTTGTGGCACAGATATTTTTTTCTGTGGAACATTACACTATAACAGTTAGATTAAGAACACTCCTACTTTGAAGCAAGGGGTGTTGGACTTGCTTGAAAGGAAAGGTTCATTGCTCTTTAAGCTATCTCTCGTATTGAAAACAATAAACAAGTAAACTAAAAATACCCACAGGCTTTCAGTTGTTCACTTTTTTTTTTAGAAATAATTTTAGATTGCTCTCCAGATAGCGAGGAAGAGAAAGAGAAATTTAAACTTAGTGTGTACATGTACTTCAGTATTTAGGAGAACATTTTTAACTGTTATCAATTTTTTTAAATTTATTTCTGCATCAGTTAAGAGAATTTTTAAGAAAATGAAATAAGCTAATTTTGAACAAAAAAAAACAACATGTGCCCCATTCTATGTTTATATCGCCATTTTGGTCGCTTGGCAACCTCCTTAACGTAGTAAAAAATGGGTTTAAAATGATTCTGTGAATGTATCCCTAATATAATGTAACTAAAGTTCTCTTGCGCCACTAAGGGTTCATGGGGCTGAATGCAACTGTTTCAGTAGCCACAGGATATTGAGGGAATTGTGTGGCTTGCACAACGCCCAGGCGACTTAATTCATAACTTTCACCAACCTAAGTCAGATACACATTTCAATCTGGAACCTGGACAATATTGATGCTCTCACTAAGGTTCGAACTCTGAGGAATCCCTTCGGTCGACATTCGAGCGCTAATATAATGTAACCCTCCCCCCCCCCCATTATCTAATCCTATAGTTGATTTTGTTTGTTCGTTTAACATATGAAGTGGCTTCACGAAATCCTCAGCATTGGTATATGGTTTGGAGGAGTGGAGTGGGGGGGTGAGGTTTTTGTTGTTGGAGGGGAAGGGGGGCATGGGGGAGGGGGTGGGATGAATACCTTTTGATTGTCATCAAGTTTCTTTTGATTTATGTGGCCTTATCGCCTTTCTTTATCAGGGACCATAACGACTCTGGATTTAATGGCTACCAAAAAAAAAATAATGATTGTGTTACTTCTGTCCTAGTTGTCGACTATTTAAATTATTTACATACCTAAGTTACTTTTTTTTGTCCCCCCCCCCTCACCCCCTCACCCCCCCCCCCCCACACACACTCCTTTCCGTAGTCACAGTTGAATAAAATTCTAAAATTTCCATTCAATAGATACAAAAGGTTTTATAACTTAATTATTATAGCCATTGTGTACACTTATTACCATTTTGAGACTTCCTTTACCGTCTTCCAACTCACATAAATGTAATTCGAAACTATCAAATTAAGCAAATTATCTCGACAGACCACACCGCGTGCCATGATAAACATCGACTTTCTGTTACAAGTGACACTGTTGCTTAAAATATTTCTCTTTGTACTAAACAATGTTCACACTTACTAAACATTAAGAATTTAAAACTGTGCCAGCAGCGTACAAAGTCAAACTTTATTTATGGCATAAATTAATGTTTATGAATAATTTATACATTGTTATAAATGTTATAAAACTATCAAAAAGTTGTTGGGACATAAGGTAAGTCGCTGTCCGAGAGGGCACAAAATATGATTCGCCCCTACTCGTCTGTTAATTATACTTTGTGGTAAGTGCCGAATTGCTGCTACATTCTCGGCTATCGACAGGCGAGCTCATATAGATTTATGGCATAGTCTGCTGAACGCATTTCAGTTGATCCACCGCGACAGGGTTGGTGTTGTTTTTCTTGAAGTGTTGTTCAAATGTAGTGTTGTTTTCGTTGACGAAAACTAAAACTAAAACCTTCTTTGACGAAAATGTTGACTTTTCGTCAACGAGAACTAAAACTAAAACTAAAATTAGCAGCAAGACTAAAACTAGACGAAAACTGAAATTATTACAGAAAAAACGAAATAAAAACTGAAACTAAGATATAGTGTTGCTTTCGTTCACGAAAACTAAAACTAAAACCTTCGTTAACGAAAATGTTGACTTTTCGTCAACGAGAACTAAAACTAAAACTAAAATTATAATCAAGACTAAAACTAGACGAAAACTAAAATTGTTACAGAAAAAACGAAATAAAAACTGAAACTAAAATATGACCTGGGACTAAAACAACACTATTCAAATGTTTAGATATTTTCAGTTCAACTTCAATTCTTGTTGACGTGCCCTCTGTGTATATTGAATTCTACCTTCTTTTTTTTTTCATGCGTCGTTTAATTATTCATTCTTTTGATGACTCTATAGGAAGTCATCTATTGTTCAATGTATACAACATATATCCGACAATATACAACCTGTCACTCACAGGTCTGGAGGTTGCAAAATATATACATTTTGAAATATTTTAATTTTGAGCCCACCGAAGTTGGACATTAATGGTGCAACGATCCTTTACGTGCGACCTTGAATTGCAGAAGTGACCCCTGCGTTCCACTTCCCCTTTGTTACATTCAGAGACAAGGTGTGAATTTTTCTTGAAATACATGTACCTTTTTTTTTTTACATATCACGGAATCAGGGCCGTAGCTAGATACTGGGGCGCCATGTGCGAGTTACCTTTTGAAGCGCCCTCCTGGCAATATGAAAAGTGCAAAACATTTAACGGTGCTCTTTCGGCGCCCCTTCTTAGACTGCCGCCCTGTGCGACCGCACAACCCGCAGTACACTTCCGTCGCTACTGCGTGGAATACGCGCGAGTTTGTTTTCTGTGTCATATGTAATTGATTATAGGCACACTTGGAAAAATACATAATTATTTAACCCGCCAATTACAAGTTTCTAAAATTTCGTTTGAACAGGTGTCAGTGTTTCAGTGTACACCTGCACTTTGCTACCTGTGTACCGCAGGGGACGGATGGTCATGCGGTGAAGCGCTCGACTGTCGACCTGAAGGTACCAAGTTCGATCACCCGTGAGTACCAAGGACATTGTTCAGGTCTTGGCTTAAATCCCCTGCTATGTCTTCCGTGGTGCCTCCATGGCCATTGCATTATCGGCTATGGTGGGGATAAAAGAATGGTCTATTTTAAAATACCATTAAAGAATGGTATTAACTAAATATAAAATAATTTGGGTCAAAAAAATGAGGTAAAAATTTGACTACCTATATTTTTTTTAAAGTAAAATTATACTATTTCTATGTAACGGAAACACTTATTGTGTATTTAGTTTTATTTCAACTTCAATTGTCCTTTTAATTCAGGCAGGGGAGGGTACCCTTATTAAATGAGATAATGCAACTTTCATTTTTAATTTTTTTTAATTTAAAACAACCAAGAGTTCGAAGCACTTACGTGTGAGGAGTACCGGCGGACATGCTTTGGGGTACAGTCGCGAAAAAGTTTGAGAACTGCGGATTTAGAGCCATCTTATAATATAGAGTAGAGACTACCAGAACACACACACACACACAAAGCCAATCCAAAAAGAAGAAAAAAATCACGTCATCTTGCCTCAATGTTTTCCTTGGACTCCGCGTCTTGTATTACTTTCAGATTTAGCGCTTTCTAAATACGTGCGATTTTCTTTTCTGTTTGTTTCATAAAATAAAAAAAAAACCGCAGAAGGAATAAAACTCAATATTTATTTCGCACATTCGACAAGCCTCGCCGTCTTTTCAAGTAGGTACGCGAGTCTCCGTGTTCTTTTGTTTCACTCCTGTCCCGGTCGTGACTTTTTTGTCTTTTGCCGTTGGCCATTTCGCATCGCACGCGGAGGCAGATGAAGGGGACATAATCCTTAAGCTAAACCGTATAAACTGGTGGGTTCCATCCCTTTGAAGAATTTTTAGTTTTTCCTTTTGGTCAAAAGGAAGTTGAATTCAAGTGTGTAATTGTACCCTAGGCTTAATTTTAGCACAAAGGAACTGAAGTATCGAACTAAAGGGTAGTTTTGTTTTCGGTAAGTTAGGATGTTGGATTACGTGCATTGGAGTGTAATTCGGGATGAAATGTGATGATCGGAGATGATTTTTTTTGTTTAAATATTTGAGGACAGCAAACAACTTCGGGATTTTGCAAAGTCTCTCTTTTTTTTTCTTTTAATTTGAATCGTGTGGAATCTGGACTTAGGTGTGAAGTGTTTATATACTGGTGAGTGTCTAAGTGGGCGGGTGCTGCTAAGTGGGAGCGTCAACGTATTGAAGGGGCGGCCGGTGGGTCTTTTACGACATGACTGCTAGCGTCCTTAGTGGCACGCGGGGGGTCTAGGGCGAGTATTCTATGCTGCTCCCCCCCCCTCATATTTGGCTCTTGGACAAATCTCTTAGCTCTTGTTTACAGTCTGGGTGACGAAAGGATATCAAACCGCAAGGACTGCACCAAGTGTGAAGCCAAGGGGCGTCTACCTCCCAGAAAGCGGTAACATGTCAAACTCCCGAGTTTGAAAAAGAAAATAATGGTCAAGCATATTATGGCCAGGGGGTTGGTCAAGTCCATATGTCAATGAAGAGCCACAATAGTGAAAACTCTTCTTGAAAGAGACACAAGATTTTGTTACAAAATTAAAATATATATAAATATGTACATTTTACATAAAAACCTGGTCCAATGAGAGCGGCTCTAAGGCAGAGGCGTACCTATTGTGCGTGTGTGTGTGGGGGGTCCATATTCGAAAGTCCCCCCGGGCCCCAGCTAGAGGGCCCAAAATGTTTTATATTAAATAGTAAGTACATTATCTCATGTTTTGATGTCGAATGTCAAAACGTAGGGACCCCCTAATAGGCCAAGCCCCCCCACCCGGGCCACCAAATCCCTAGGTTCGGCAATGCTCTAAGGGCCTCATTTGGGCCACCGCTGAACTTTGCCTATATTTCCCCCATTGGACTTGGGCCACCAAATCCCTAGGTTCGGCAATGCTCTAAGGGCCTCATTTGGGCCACCGCTGAACTTTGCCTATATTTCCCCCATTGGACTTAGCCTATAGCGCCACCTATACTGTGTTCACTGTTCACGCACACCCACTACCTCTCCTCGTGTCATAGTTTAGCCAGACATCTGAAAACTGAAATCCCTTGTTTGTATGAGGATTACACTGGCTCAGCCTAGAACATTCTTTATTTTTTTTAATTTCACTTGTAAATCTGAAGAACCGGACATGTCTTATTTCACACCCGGTAGGCCACTGTATGGTTGCCGTGTGGCGCGACACCTATGTTTTTGTTTTTTTAAATCATAATCTCGTATCAGAAATTTCTGTTCGTTTTTTTGACATGAAGTTCAGTGTACGTTCAAGTTGCCAGTTGGTCACGAGTGAAACAGAAAATGGCCAGGCACTTGATAATGGTCAGTAAATATTGATTGTCATGGCTGGAGAAATTATTTTAAAGACTGTTTTTTTTCCAAACTTGTTTTATTTTGCATCTTGATAATCAAAACCTACAATTTTATTTTACTACTTCTGATAAACCGGATCGTTGCCAATTTGTAACGATCAAAACTTGAAGTGAAGAAATAGCAACTACTTTATTTATTTATTTTTAATACCTGGCCAAACATGTTCTTGTGATGTAGTTTGTTTCGGCCTAGACTCGGAGAAAAAACTCTGGCATGCCAGTTTGTGTGTGTGTGTTTGTATTTGATTCACTCGTGAGATTTTTGTTTACAACGCTTTAAGATGACGTCACTAATGTAAATATGATTATTATTGGTCATATATGTTCCAAGTACTGACCATATAAGTACAAGTAAGAGTTTATAGTACCCAAAAGTGCAAATACGAGTACAATTTCTCAAAAAAAAAAAAAAGAAAGAAAAGGGAATCCGAGTACTATTCGAGTACAGGTACTTGGTAAACCAAGTACAACTTTCTGTTATTGGTTAAGTCAGATCTTAAATTAAACAACTCTAAACTTTGAAATTTCGGGATATACTTGTTTATAAGAGTTTATAACTAAAAGACTTGATTGACAATTTAAACTTTAATTGCAATAAGTTTATTACGCCGTATTATATTTTTTTTTATGTGTGATGTAATTCACGGTATTTGACTTAGATTCTTTTGTTTAATATGTCATTTACTATTTCAGAAACAATGGAAAATGAAGCAAGGCGTTCCTTACAGTTTTGTACTCAACATACTAGTAGCTCTTCACATGGCTAGTGCGGTACCGGTCATCAAGTGTCCGAGTATATGCCAGTGCACGTCAGAGTACTATGTCTACTGCCAGTCCTCTGACATCGGCGACGACCAGCTGGCGTCCGTGGTGTCCGGCGTGTCGCCCTCGGCCGTCCTGCATGACCTGAGCTCGAACCGCCTCACCCGCATTGAACGGGAAACGTTTCGCTCTCTTACCAAACTGGAGTACCTGAATCTGGCGTCCAATCGCATTACTGACATCAGCGACGGCGCCTTCGTGGGGTTGTCGGAGCTGGAGGAGCTGAACCTGCGCGGTAACAACATGCGCACCATCGGCAACGCATCGTTTCAGGGCCTGGCCAGCCTGAAAGACCTTCACCTCGGCGGAAACGTCATCACCTCCATACCAACCGGCGTGTTCCTCAATCTATCCACTTTAGAAAAGCTTCACCTTCAGAGGAACGTCATAAGCGATCTCCTGCCAAGAACGTTTCTAGGGCTGGAGCGCCTGCAGAGGTTGAACCTAAGCCAAAACCTGCTAAAAACAATCTCAGGGCACACTTTCTCCGGCCTCGCGTCGCTGAAGAGACTTTCATTGACGGACAATCTGATCACAGACTTTTCTGTGGATGCATTTAAAGGCCTGGTCAGCCTGGAGGAGCTCCTCCTTCAGGACAACGAGATCAGCAGCTTGATCTTCATGTTCGGCAACGACTTCTCCTTCTCCTTGTCCGCCGTGTCTCTGTCCGGCAACTCGATAACCTCTGTACCGTCTCACGTGTTCCCGAATAACGTTTATTTGAAGCGCATCGATCTCAGTCTCAATTCCATCCGTCATATTGGCGGTCAGTCTTTCATTAACCTTTACCTGGAAGCGCTGTATCTCCATGGCAACAACCTGACAGAGGTGGGCAGGGAAATGCTGGACGGGGCGAAGCGCATATCGGAGTTAAATTTATCCCGTAACAGGATAGCCGACGTCAGCACTGGTGCCTTCGACAGCTTCCGCGAGACATTGCTGAACTTGGACTTGCACTCCAACCAGCTGACTTCGGTTCATCCGGGGATGTTTCGGGGCATGCGCAGACTGAGGGTTTTCAGCTTGGCAGCAAACGCGATTTCAGAAGTGGAGTCGGGTTCTTTTCAGGATATGGAGAAGCTGGAAGAGTTTAATTTGTCCGGGAATAAATTTTCCTCTCTGTCCGCGAATTCCATCTCCGGGCCCACGGGGCTGAGAAAACTTTTGTTGGTCTGCAATCCTATGCGGAAACTGACCGGATTTGTATTCGATAACGTGGCCGATAAGATTTACATAGAAACCAACAGCACCATGTTGCAGTCTACACCATCTACGGCCCTAGTGACTTGGCCATACACAGAAGGGTCCCAGCTCTACTGGACCCTCTCCGTCACGTGCATCACGTCATCCACCTCCTGTTGGGTCCCGGCCTACGACCCGACCCTCAGGCCCTATGTGACGCAGGTGACCCTCTCGGACCTGGCCCCCGGGGCCGAGTACTACGTCTGCGTGAGCCCGGTTTTCCTGTCCACGGACGTCAACGTGTCGCAGTGCGTTCACATCAGGACTCAGGAGCCGGCCCCCAGCAGCCTGCAGGAGACGACCCCGACCCAGGAGAACGTCAGAAACTCAGCTCGAACGGTGGTCGCGTCCATTTTTCACACTGTGTTTACTTTGCTGTTAATATGCTCACTTTTCGGATATTCCCGTTCACCCAGATCTTGTCATTAATTAATGTTAAATTATTTTCTTTGTTGATGTTACAAAAATGTTGTTGACTGTTGTTACTAATGTTGAATTATTGATCTATTATTTGTTATTGTTGAACTTCGGTATTAATATTTTATCTATGAAACTTGGAATTCCTTTTTTTTATCCCCATTAGTTTTAAAGGCATAATATAGCTCCTCCAGTCAATTTTGGGGTTTCCCCTGAACTTACACTGGGAATATCCAAAAGTGTCAGCCCATTAATATGAACTTTATGTAACTTTAAATATTCATTTAATGAGACTAAAATGCCCCCTACCCGGTCTCAATAGTAAATACCGCTTTGAATATGTTTACATTTATGTTCAATATTATTAAAAGCAAAACTGAAGCTTATGTTATAATGGCCCCCATCATGCACTTTAGTCTGGGCCCCTAGTAACGTCTTAAGTGCCCTAAGCTCATTGTAACGACCTTTGGTGTAACCTTTGGTGTAACCTCTCGGATTACAGTAGACGTTATACCCACCCAATCTCAACCATTAACAAGTATTTGTTTTTTGTTTTTTTTAAAGAGACAGGCCATTTCATCTCGTTGTAGAATGTTGAACGTTGTAGAATGTTGAACATAAAATAATTTCTAGACATCAAACTATTTTTTGTGTGATATTGAGGAATTTTTTTTTTGGGTTAGATTTGTGAACTTCAATGATGTGAATTATTCCCTGCATAAAATTTACTTCTTCTAAGACCTAAATGAAACTTACCTTTACAAATAGTCAATAAGTTGAGTAATGACGTCTGCTAATTGAATTTAGTCATTTATGGTTGGGATAGGACTAATGCCCTACTCTTAAAAAAAAATTATTATGTTATTAAAAAAAAATAAAACAGTGGATACTCTGTACAGTTACGATGGTTGAATTCAGAAAGTAAATAAATCTAAAAAAAAAACAACACATTTTAGAGAAAATTTAATTGTTTCGTAAATAATATCCATATTACTACACAGGAATGCTATTTTTATAGTCTATAATAATTTTTTTTTAATTTTTATTTTATAATTTCACTCGGGCAGATCAAACAATATATTTATCTGAGGGTTAGGGAGGAGTTTAAATGTATTAGTAAAACAAAATATTAATTCAAGTCTATTATAAGCATGTGTAGTTTTTGGTCTGTGGAACGTTTGGACTAAACGTCACGTGAACATGACAAGTGGAGATAAGGGAATAAAACATGTTATTTTAACTTTGTGTGTATGTGTGTGTGTTATTTCCCTTGATGCTTAATGAATACTAAACTTCCCCCCTTTCTTTGTGACCCAAGTACACGGTCTTACGGTTCTCGAACCTGATATGGTTACATTTTTTTAACGTTGAATGAAATTAAAATCATGTTACTGTAAATATTTATTTTTTAACACAATGAACTGATGTTTGTTTTATTTATTTATTTTTTATTATTTTAATACTATTTCGCAAATGTTGAATAAAATTAATTTATTTCAATAATTTACAACCACTGTTCTTTTCATGTACTGTTCAATCATTAGTTAGTTTCTCTGTTTGAAAACATTCATGCATATTGAAAATCATCCTTCACTATTGATTTCACAATCAATAATAAAACTTGCACTGACACATATAAAAAGAAAAGAAAACATCAACGATAAATACTTTTCTTTTAAACTTTATTTAAATAATGAAAGTACAAAATATAAAACAAAACAATGAAATATGTACAAATTGTACTATTATGCCGATGTATGCTTCTCAGACAGACACACAAACATACATTTGTACAGATGATCGATTTCTTATGTTATATATATTTTATGCCTCACAATATAATGTAATCTCGCCGTACTAGTCCAAAGGTGGCGTCAGTGGATCCTTGTTTGTTGCAGTAGTCGCCCTTCTTTCATTAGAAGATTTGTTTCCCCTTTGGTTTTTTGCCTTGTCAGATGAAGTTATTATATTACAGTGGAGATGGGCTGGTCGAATTTGTGAGGAGACAGGGAAGGGAAGAGGGGAGGGGGGGGGGGTAAAGAGAGTGACAGGCTGAAATCTTCAGTCGTCATAGGATAACTCCAGTGTTCTGACCGTTCTGTATACAGAAGAGAGAAATGCATGAATCAGTAAAATAAATGAAACATATGAATCTAACGGTGGATCTAAAGTGTGGAGAATAGAATCCAACAATTTTGTTTAAGGTATGGATACACCAAGACGAAATTCCGGTATCTAAGGACATTGCGAATTCCGTCTCTGTTTCGCTGCAATGATATTCTAATGAGAACATGTACACCGGTCAGGAATTCCGTTGCGGAACAGCGAAAGTTTTCAGTTTCGCTGCTTGCAGAGTTTTTTCCGGAGAGCTACATTTACCGTCATGATAAACAAACAAAATGGCTGCTTAGAAACGTCGATTCGAATAGAAAAAATGATTCACATTAGTGTATATTCATTAAAAACAACAACAAAGTGAATTTGACAGAAAAACATGAATTACTATAAGTTTTGGCCGGCAACAGTCTTTGTATATGAATTTCTGAAAGGAAAATATACATCGTCTATCTACATATTCTACAAATGAAATTTCTTTCGATCGAAGCGCTGTCTGAAAACATAAATGCTATTAAATAAATGTTTGGCTGATCATTAAAACAAAGAAAAAAATGAACGGCTACCGATCGAATAAAAAGTTAAAAAAAAAAACAGTTTTCCATTTCCAGTTAGACAATTTATTTGTAATAATAACAAAAAGGCACACGGGATGCAGTATTTTCTGCTTTTCAAAGTATCGTTTTTTTTTTCACTAGCAGGAAAAAGTGCGAAGTAACTATTAAAAAATCTTGTTTCCGGTGAGTTGTTTCGGCGCTCACCGTTTCGTCCAGGTGTATCTACAAGAGTTTCGCTAAGTTGAGACTTCCGCGCGGAAGGTTCCGCGCGAAAGTGTTTCGTCTTGGTGGATTCAGAACTTTACTCTTGAGTTATGAAGCTGTTAACTCTGCGAGGAACAGCCTCCGGTTTAGAACAGACATAAGGGTAGCGCGCTCGACATATACGCACATGGTACATGGCTCTATTCCTTGCAAAACCAAACAATATTCGCCTTTTTTTTACGCCGCCATTGCCAGTGTGATATGGTGTAGTGTGCCTACCACATCAGCACTGTTGTCGGCGCTGATGCATGTCTGCCATGCATAGAGAGTGGCGGGGTGAGTGTGCCCGCTATCATCTGCCGGGATGGCAGAAAGAAGGGTTTTAAGACCTGGCCTGACCAGCAGGGGGTGTGTGCCGCCCATCGGCCGGAATGGCAAGGCAAATGTTTTTTTTTACTGCCACTAGGACAGAGTGTGGAGGTGTAATGTGGCTGAAGCCCCCGCCCGAAATAGCAGGCTGCGAAGTTATGCTTGAGTGTGACAGAGTCGACAGGTGTTGTGTGCCGACCACATCCATCACCACCGCCAGCTGTGAATACTATGGTCTCGGATAGTCCTCATTGACCACATTACCACCAACTTCGCATAAAGGTTTTCTTTTCCTGACTAGGAGAATCCCAATGATCTTTTTCCCCGTATACCATGGTATGTCTCCCAAACCAGGATAGCCTGGCTCTGAAGGCACCATAATGACCTTATTGATCATGGTACCTCATGTGCAATGTAAGTAGATTCACCAATGTCATTGAGAATAGATTCACGCCATGCAATCGCCAGATGGGCGCAACACAAGGCACAGTTTGAAAGATGATGTGGAGTTTTGAACCAGTACATAAGAGCATTGCAACTAAGTTACCAGTGACCGGGCTCACAATTTACCATTACACCGTATTCACTGGAGACTAAATCTTTCCTTTTGTTACGATGTTAGTGACGACTCATTTTTTAAAATAAAAATACTATAAAAGCTAGATAGTAACTCTTCATTAAAATTTGGACTTACCTCCCCTTGTCGTCATGGACGCTAATGTCTTTGTCACCTAATAAAACTGGCAGTTTGATCACTCTGTGAATATGAGGAAAAGTAAAATCAATGTTAATTTTAAGAATTTATTATAATTTACATTTTATGTTAATTTAATCGTATTGGTTTCGATCCCGTGACAAGCCAGTCGCAAAGCTTGTGTGACATTCAATTGACTCACACTGTATGTGTTGGAGGGCTATCATAGCTGGTAATTTGCAGAGTACAGTAACCATAGCAACATTTGTGTGGCGGTAAATTGCAAAACACTTTAAAAAAAATAATAACCCAGCGATAAACTCTAGTTACTAAGACAAAAATCCAATCGTGACTCGACCAAGAGTCAGTGAGTCAACCCATTGGAATACTGTGATAGTCACTCAGTCGCTTACAACTTTTTTTTTTTTCTAAATTTCAAACTTTTAGTGCGGTCCTGTAATAACAAAAACAAATTATCCTAGATCGTCCATGCTATAAATCCTCGCTTTAAACATTTATTTGGAGTGTATTAAAATTTATTAGGTCTAGTTTAACAACCAGAGAGAAGAAAAAAAAACAATAACTGTGAATTTACATATACCGACCGATTCATGTTGCATTATTCACAAACACATGTGTTGTAATAACAAATATGTTACTGAAGCTATTGTGTTAAAAATGAACTTGAATGAGCTAATAAAAAAAAACACCCCCCAAAAAAACTTAAATGAAAAGACGAGCAGACGACAGACTCAGACAAAATCTATAGACGATTCCAGCAGGCAGACACTATGAAGACTTCTAGATTTTAATTATTGTACCAAGACCTTGATGCCATTCTTTGAAGATTTTTGTTTAAATTAATCTTTCTGCCTGTAAATCACGTATGCTCCAACTTACACCCTGCAGTCAGTATTCAATTCCGCACAAAAACATAGTTCCCAAAATTAAAAAAAAAAATGTAGCTTTTTGCAATAATTCTTCCAAAATAAATTCACGACACATTGCACCAATGAAATTTAAAGCTGTAATTCTTACCGATACAGTATCTTTATAAATAAAACAGACAGATTGATACATGTCACTTAATTTCTTCTCTTTTTTTTTTAAATGATAGATTGGTATAGTATGTCGACTGTAGCTCCTCTATACATTACTACATTTGTGATCATAAAAGGAGGGGGGTGTCTGAAAAGTGGCAACCCCCGTTTGCTGTATGGCATCCCCCCCCCTTACCCGCTTTCCCTATTTAAGTGAAATTGTCTTGTATGTTTGGAGTAGTATAGGGTAACTATGGAATGAACGTGGGGGGGGGGGGGGTAAGGAGAGTTACCCAGTATGATGCGAATATTTGAAATGCCGCCCTCATAAATAGGAAATAAGGTGGTGGTGGGGGGGTAGGGGTACAGCGATGATATATGATAGGGACGCCAGCCAATATAGGCCCCGACGGTTACAGTGATCGACAGTTAGCAATTACTGGGCGTGTGTGTGGGACGGATGGCCGAGTTGTTTAGAAACTCGACTGTCGACCTGAGAGTCTTGTCTTCGATCCTCGGTGAGAGCCAATGGAATTTTTCCAGGTGAACTTTAGTGCGAAGTCGTCCAACCAGTTCACCCAGCTTAAAGTGGGTCACCTGACTTAAGTTGGAGAAGTAAAGGCAGCCGGGCGTTGTGCTAACCACACAATCCTTACATATGCCGAGGTTATAGAAACAGATGAATTCTACACTTCATCTTCCCCCCGAAGGCCCAGCAGTGCTAAGAGAACTTTTTTTTTACAGTGACTGTGTGTGTGTGATGAGACATAGCGAGTAATGTTGACGTCATACAGCTCTATGACCTAATTGTCTTATCTCTCTATGACCTAATTGTCTTACCTCTCTATGACCTAATTGTCTTACCTCTCTCTATAACTTAATGGTCTTACCTCTCTCTATAACCTAATGGTCTTACCTCTCTCTATAACCTAATTGTCTTACCTCTCTCTATAACCTAATTGTCTTACCTCTCTCTGCGATATTATCTAAGGCATAATCTCTAATATAGAATGAACAGTTTTTTTTTTTTTTTAAATTTCGTTTTTGTCAACCTGCCATTGAAAATAAATAAAAAAAAAGAAACGAACTAGATAATTAGTTCTCAAACTGATTTAAAGTTTAAAGTGAGTAAATTTTTAAAATATTTTTTTTAATCCAGAATATATACGATTGAATTTTTTTTCTTGTTCATTTTTTTTATATTTCGCCTAAACCGCAAAAGGTTTGAGAATCACTGAACTAGACAATACATCAGATCCCCAGTTGATCTATTTGTTCAAACATTTGATTGAGGTGTTTTGCAATCCCCCTCTACCCCCCACACCTCCAACCCCTCCTTTTTCACACCAGTCAGTTCGTCCCATATCGCACCCCCAGGTCCATTGAGATAATCAGATTCAGTTCCGTGATTATAATGTAGACCGGCGATGAGAGGGAGAGAGAGGGGAGGAGAGATGCTTGAAATGTTGAAGAGCCGTTTGAGAGCTCTTTGGCCTCGTCTAGAATGCTATTGAGATGACGTCATCTCTTCTGAAGAAACAAAAAGTCAGTTGTCTCTCTGCTACCTGACGGATTAAGAGAGGCGTAAGACAAGAGTTGTTTAATTATCGGGAAGGGCGCCTGAGAGAGAGAGAGAGACAGACAGAAAGAGACATATCGAGAGAGAGAGAGAGAGAGAGAGAGAGAGAGAGAGAGAGAGAGAGAGAGAGATAAACGTAAACACCGAAAGAGGGGGAGAGAGAGAGAGGTAATGAGAAGAGACAGACAGAGAGATGGAGAGAGAGAGAGAGAGAGAGACAGAGACAGACAGAAAGAGAGAAAGTGATAGAGACAGTCACATAGAGACAGCGAAAGAGAGAGAGAGAGAGAAAGAGAGGGGGAGGGAGAGAGACAGAAAGAGAGAAAGTAAGAGAAACAGTCACATAGAGACACACACACACACACACACAGAGAGAGAGAGAGAGAGAGAGAGAGAGAGAGAGAGAAAGAGTCAGAGAGAGATACGCATAATAAATATATAATACAAATGCCACTGATTGCTGGTCATCGCCATGATTTAAAAATGTACTCGCTGTATTTAAAAAAAACGAAACAACCTTACTACCACAACACGCTCTGGGGAAATATTGCAATCAAAATAATTTTAAAAATAACAGTAGGAGCTTAGTTGTTTTTTTTTTCGGCGCCCTGTAAATTAAAGGCTCCCCCACATCGCCCTGCCCCCTCCCCCCCCCCCGCCACCGCTGATATTACAATACAAAGAATTTATCTGAGGGCCATCAACGGTCTCATTGAATGATTCCAGCCACCTTCCTTGCGTCCAAACCCCCCCCCCCCCCAACCCAATCACAATTTGCTATTACATTGTATAAAATGGAGACAATCATGTAGTTACGGTTAAACCACCGTTACACGGACGAGAGTGTCGCTACTAGGGGGGCGGGGTGGGGAAGGGAGGCGGACAAATCATCGGTAGATGCCTGATTGATAATAAACACCCATTCAAAAAAAAAAAAAATCTTGAATTATCCCGCTCCCTTTATGTGCCGAACGCCAGTGGAATTTTTATTCCGACAAGGGAGATTACCTCAAGAGTTGGCAACACAACGGAAGCGGTTATCTCCCTTGCTGCTGCCCAGTGGTTTTTTTTTTTCCAAAAATAAAGTTACTCGCTATAAAGACCTCTGTTGTGTAATTTGAAAAGAAGAAAAAAATTGAGAGGAAAAATGCAATAAAGCGTGCATATTTTTAAAAGATACAACATCAACAAATGCCTACAAATTGTAAGCTAAATAAAAGTCTATACGAAAAATATTAGAAATTTGCCAGGGTTAGTTTAATAAAGAGCATGCTGAAAGTCTTGGCACTTTCATACTAATATGTCTTTCTGAAACCGTTATGGGGCGAACTACAGCCCGCGGGCCGAGTCCGTTCCATCAGGCTGTTTAATCCAGGACCCGCATGGTGCTCCGTTCACATCCATGACGTTCACATGTATACCTATATCTCAAATAAACCTTTTATCCATCACCTCTTGTTGCGGCCAATCTGTTAAATTCAAGAACCCGACGTGACCTGCGGCTCGCAAAAATGTGCCCACCTCTGGGCTCCGACATGATTCGTCCAGTAATGTTATTTATGATATTGGAAAAAAAACAGGAAGGTTTGTATTACCACCATACATAGCCAATGACAATGAAAACTGAATGAGGATAAAGTCATATTGAAGACCACTGTGCATGGTACGAAGAGGCAAATCGGTCGCTTATACTTTGAGTCCAGGACCTGTGCAATTATGGTTGTAATTATTTCAGGGAACCCTGCCGCATTATGTAAACCCAACCCCTTTGCCCATACCACTCAATCGTTGCTTACTGCCGTATATATGTTTTGTATTTGTTGAAATTTTCACGTGTTGAGTGTGATCGTGGAGAATGAGTGGGGGTGAAAGGTTAAAAGGAGAAAGATAAGCTGATTGGTTGAGGTGGTCAGATGACAGAGAGTGGAGTATAATGGCTAAACATGGAAGGTGGATGATGATCGTATTGTTGCTGAAGAGATATAGTACTTCGTGGTAGATTAGATCGTAGAGCTGCTGGAGAGGTATAGTACTTTGTGGTAGATAACGCTACGTTATTATTCTTTATTATTATTTGTGTTGTAAAAAAAGTATTATAAATGTTGACCATGGATCAGTCGTTGTCTAATTTATGAGTGAATGGTGGGAAGCAATGATCATGACAATTTAAGGTTATGACACTGACCTAGAGTCCCTCCCCCCCCCCGGCATTTTCCTTTAGAGTTCTTAAATGGAGCTCGGCCTAGGGCTAGAACCCCCCCCCCCTTTTTCTTTTTCCAATAACCCAAAATTCATTTTGTCTTTGCTTAGCAGCGCCCCTCCCCCTCCACCCCTCAACTACGTTAGAACGACCGCCCTGTGTTTACACGGTACATCGTTTAGTTATGGGCTACTCAGTTCTGTTCTCCTATATATTGCAGAGAAATTTTGTTTTTTTTTTAACCCAAAAAATCGCTGTCATTTCCCGTCTGATTGTTTTCTACGGGAGGTGGATGACCAAGCTTGGGGGTGGGGAGGTGTTGGTGTGTGTGTGTGGGGAAAGGGGTGGAGTATGATTAGCATACAAGTACTCACATTTTACAACCGTCCTGTGTGGTTATGGTGACCTTGTGGTCATCTATGTCAACAGGGTATGCCGGGCAGGTTCCTGAATCTGAGGGAGAAAAACAACAAAAAAAAAGAGCGTGTCAATCAACAGCATCACGTGACATTCACTGGGGTTCAAACTATTGGACAGTCTACACCAGTGGTTCTCAATCTTGTTACGCATGATGCCCCCATTACGAAAAATGGTTAGTTCTTGTGACCCATCTAAAAAAAACGTTATCAATGTTTCGTGTCCGACTCTTAAGGAAAATATTAATATCTCTACGGGGGGGGGCGACAGACCTGCCCAGGGGCTTGAAATTTCTGTCGGTGGGCCTGGGTGAGTGAGGCAGGAGCGAGCGGTAGAGTTACCCAGTGTGATGCGAATATTTGAAATGCCGCCCTCATAAATAGGAAGGTGGCTGGGGGTTGGGGGGGGGAAGTGGGATGTGTACAGCGTTTACATATGATAGGGACGCCAGCCTATATAGGCCCCGACGGTTACAGTGATCGACAGTTAGCAATTACTCTGCGTGTGTGGGACGGAAGGCCGAGTGGTGTAGATACTCGACTGTCGACCTGATAGTCCTGAGTTCGATCCTCGGTGAGACCCATCGGAATTTTTCCCAGGTGAAATTCGGTGCAAAGTCGTCCCATAGGTCCACCAAGCTTTAAATGGGTACCTGACTTAAAGTTGGGGGAAGTAAAGGCGGCTCGGCGTTGTGCTAACCACACAATCCCTTTAAATGCCGAGGTTATATAAACAGACGAACTCTACACTTCATCTGCCCCGATGGACCGTTAGGGTTAAGGAATTTTTTTTTACGAAAATAATAATTTAAAAAAATATAATAAAATAGTCATAATTTATGTCTTAAAATGTACTTTTACTTTGCAGATGACCGAATCTGTAACACCCAGAGAACAGAATTGTATATTTGTGGTAGATAACAGAATTGTATATTTGTGGTAGAGAACAGAATTGTATATTTGTGGTAGAGAACAGAATTGTATATTTGTGGTAGAGAACAGAATTGTATATTTGTGGTAGAGAACAGAATTGTATATTTGTGGTAGAGAACAGAATTGTATATTTGTGGTAGAGAACAGAATTGTATATTTGAGGGGCCTATGAACGCTCCACTGCTCTATACCCATATGTTTTGACGAACAGCTTGGAAAAAGGAAACAATTGGATTGTAAAGTGAGGGGAGAATGGTGGAGAGAGGGGGAGAGGGGGGGAAGGTTCAGCAAAAAGAAAAAAAAAAGATCATCTTAATTTGAAAGGGTCAACCGTGGACTAAATGTTATTCCCAGAGGGGGGGCCCCACCCTACTGAGAAGGGTCGTATATGACACAAAAAGGTTTAGGGAACATTGTCTCACATCACGGGCTTCTCTTACCATCTTTATCATTCGACCTATCATCATCCCCATCGTCAGACTTGTTTTTATCTTTATCTGCGGACTTGTTATCTTTATCTGCGGACTTGTTATCTTTATCATCAGATCTGTTATCATCTCTATCGCCTTCCTTCCTATCTTTATCATCAGATCTGTTATCATCTCTATCGCCATTATTCTTATCTTTATCATCCTCATGGTCATTTTCATCTCCCTTCTCGTGCGAATCTCTCTCCCGCGATTTGTTTTCGTCTGACGTGGTTCCGTTTTCTCTGGAGTCATCGTCTCTGTTTAAACGGATGTCGGTCTCGAGGCTGGCGCCACCGGTGATGATGCCGCTGGCTAGTCTGGCGTTGCCGTCGTCGCCGAACATGTTTTCCATAAAGTCCGTGACCTTTGAGTCGTGGCCGCCGTCATCTTCGTGTGAGTCCGCCTCGTGTCGTTTGAAATCGTCATTGTCGTCGCTGCTGAAGATGTTTTCTAAAAAGTCCGTGACGCTCTCCAGCTCGTCGCTGAGGTTGCTGTCCACGTCATCTGTCGTGAAGGCGTGAACCGGATGTAGTTCAGCGATGTCGTCTAATAGTGGAAGTGGGTTTACTAAAGTTAACTGCACGGCGACGGTCAGAAGTGAAACTAAAAAAAAAAATAATTAAAAATTTTTTTTATAATATAACAATAATAATAATATATAATAATAATATATAACAATAATAATAATATAACAATAATAATAATATATAACAATAATAATAATATATAACAATAATAATACATATCAAGTGTGAAGTGTAAAAAAAACGAGAACAAACAATCCGAGGTGAAAAATTGAAATAGGTTATACAATTAACACCTTAATACGTGTATAGGTTAGTCTGCTTATATAAGCTCAAAAAGGAAACAAGAGTTATAGAACTTACCAAGTAAAACTTTGTGTGACATTGTTGACGAGAGACCTAAGCAAACAAAAATAAATTAATTAAGTATAGTAAGTAAAATCAGCTACATTAACATAGTGTAACAACACTCCATTCATCTGCTTATTGGCCGACCCATTTCTCAGATTTAAGAACCCTATGTGCACCGGGGTTCAAAAAAGTTTGCCCACCTATGAGCAAAACATTTTAAACTTCAAGTTTTATATGGTACGCGTGCAGACTTTGTCAATAGTAAATACGATTCAATGTGACTTTATGCTGACTTAACATTAAGTTGATAGGGCAGAAAAAATGTCACACTGACTTGCGCATTGACTTTACAATGCCTTCACATTGACATCTTGTTGAACTTACACTGTCATTATATTATGTGCAATATACATGCACAATATGCACAGTATACATTGAATAAAAATAACAGCAAATTTGGTGGTGCCTTTACTTTATCATAATGACTATAAATGTACAAAAAAGTAAAGTTCTCTGAAGCCCCCAAGGACTCATCGGGGAAGATGAAGTTTAGAATTCATCTGTTTCAGTAACCTGGGCATATAAAGGAATTGCATTGTTAGCACAACGCAAAAAAAAAAAATCCAGAGGTTCTCACTGTGTTTAGAACCCAGGACTCTCCGGTCTACAGTCGAACGCTCTACACCGTAGTACGGTGACCGTACAACCACAAGTCCACTATAACTATGCATGTAAAGACCAGTAAATGAAACAAAGTTCGCGATCTGGTCCAACAAGAGACAAAATAAAAAGCGACATTTGCACATAGCGGAGCTGTCAACATTCTCTAAGGTAAACAATTTTATTCAGAAATTGAAAACATTCTTTTTGCCTGTGATTATTTTGTACCAGTTTTAAAATTATGAGCAAATGCATTTTTTTTTAAAAATAACACAACCATCCTACATTTGTAAAAGAACAAAAAAAAACAATCTTGAAAACCGTACAAATGAAATGTGAAGTATTTTGATGACCAAATAAGGCCCACCGACAGGCGATCAAACGAGACCACACAAAAACACAGTCTCACGGTACTTAAACATAATTTCATTGTAGACTGGAGCGAAGTGTTTTTTCGTGATCTCTGGAGCGGAGCAGATTAAATCAACCCAATTTTGTACAGTCTCCAACTCGCTGGTGGAAATGGTATGTTTTAAATAATTAATGAACCAAAATGGGAGACAAAGTTCATACATCCAAAATAAACTTGGCCAATACATACGTGGCCAATACATACGTGGCCAATACATACGTGGCCAATACATACGTGGCCAATACATACGTGGCCAATGCATACGTGGCCAATACATACGTGGCCAATACATACGTGGCCAATACATACGTGGCCAATACATACGTGGCCAATACATACGTGACCAATACATACGTGGCCAATACATACGTAGCCTAGCGTTGGCTGGAATGGTTCCGCAATATTCACTAAGTCTAAAATTCAAAAACACACACACACGCGCGCGAATATATACAATGTTTCACACAAATTAACGGAACAAAGAACAAAAAAATGCTTACCTAGCAGACTTGAAGTGATGTAAGAAACTTATTTACTTTACTTATAATTTACTTGTTTGTCTACCTACTATTTAACGTCCTATATATAATTGCACATCTACACATGAGATTCGTCACTTTTTATACCTTGTCCGAAAATGGTCGTGACGTGTTTACCTGGACGGACGCTGAGGGAACAGCAGAGTAAATTTAACTCACAAATTACGGAGGTCGGGCTCAGGAGTCACGCTTCGCAGACACACTACTGCTACATCTGAGAATCTGAAACCAATGTGCATACGCATCTACAAATGAAGATTTTTCAGAGAAAAAAAATAGGCTACAACAAATGATAGGTATAGCTTGAGAATTGTAACAATGTAGGACTATATTTTGAGGTCTTGGTTTTGGCCAGCCCCGTAGCGTGAAAATTCTACATGAGGGGCCAGACATTCTACAGCAGGGGCCAGGTAATAGCACGGGGGGGGGGCAGGTAATACATTTTACTAAGTAGAACAAATATGCAGGAGGGCCAGACAAAACGCAGGGGGTGGCCGGCCCCCTGCCCCTGCCCCCCCCGCACGCTACGGGCCTGGTTTTGGCTGATAGTGTGGTTCTCAAGGAATTCATCGCATAAAAAAAGTCAAGTTTTGTGAAAGACAGGAAGATAGAAAGAAGTTGTTAGGATTTGAACGTTTTCTCTCCCTCCCAGAACGTGGGCGGGCAACTTTTCAAACCGCGGGTCAAATTGGGTTCTTAAATTAGACAGAAGAGCCGGAGTGCTTATATGAACTATTACAATCAAATTAAACGTTATAATGCAAACGTGTGGATTGGGGTAGAGCGCGGACGGATCAAACATTCTGACGCGCCAAAATTAGCCTAGTCTAAACCCCATTGTTTGAGAGTAGCCTACATTTTATTAGAATTTTTCTAAAATTCATTGAATAAAAGAAAATATTTCCAATCTATGATACCATTAGTTACATGATTTATTTAGGATGTTTACATAAGCATTTTCGGAATTTAGCAATCATAATTTCCAAATATATCAATGAAGACTTTTCCCAAGATGCCTTTAAAAAACAAAATCTTGTTTGTCAATGCCTTTATTTATTCATGTAACGAGTGATCGCCCTTAACAATGAGGTTCTCACACTTCAAACCCGTGGGTACCACAACACCCGCCCCGTCAGCCAATCAAGGTGTGCCCACCTCCATAAGCTAATCCCTACAGTACATAGCTATAGGCCTACATACATAAATACATACAGAGGCGCAAATAGAGAGGCGGCGTAAGGGGTTGGTCCGCCCGCGTCGACAAAGGCGATTCTCAATCAAGTGAATACATGAGTATGTAAAATGGTGTTATTAAAACGATTGCGGTTTCCGCCATCCCATCAGTATGTTATAATGCGCTCAACGGTTCAAAAAAAAAAAAGCTCCTGTTCACTTATAAAATTACCGCAAATTACAACACCTCTGTCGCAGTAGACTTTTTTTCAAATATTTTTTCAAATCTCAAGAAGGCAGGACAACTACGTCATTTTTCTAAATATAGCAGTCACGAGTCTCCACTATATGACCGATCATTGTCTCCACTGACAGATAGAATGATGCACGATGTCTTCCGAGTGGTTGAGTAAAGAGGGGGGGTGGAAAGGTGGGGGTAGGGGGGGGGCTGGTAGAAGCTCCGAGCTATGTATTGGGTCATTTAGAATTTCACCTAAAACTGGTTAAGTCTTGAAATAATAACAATGTGCAAATATATATGTATGGGGGAAATCCGGTTTGAATTGTGTGATGATGCATACATTATGTGATGTTGTTGAAGCAGGGGAGAAACAAATAATCGAACTGAGCCAAATACTTGCATACAATTATCTACGTATGGTCCACATATGCATGTCTATTGAGTGGAGGCCGTGACAAGGTCACGCTGACATGGACAAAGACGGATTATTTCGCCTGGCACATGCCTCATTGTCCGTCCCTTTCTCTTCATCAGGGTAAAAAAAACAGCAACAACAATAATAACAATGGCAGTGGACGTACAAGAACGACAACTGGTGAAGATATCAGAGATAATAAACGATATGGGGAGAAGATAATAGAGATATGGAGTTAATTGATAATGATTGAGAAAGCAGTTTTTTTTTTTAAATTAATTCTTTTTCATGTTTTGTTTTATAACTGAAAAAAAAATTAGATAATTACATCTTGTTTAAACTAAGTAATCCAGTAAAAAAATTAAGCTGCATAGAGTTAAGTGGACATGTAAGTGAGTAAATAATTATGTTTTGAGCAGCTTCTGGACCACACAACATATGGACCACCCAACATATGGACCACCCAATATATGGACCACACAACATATGGACCACACAACATATGGACCAGCCAACATCTGGACCACCCAACATATGGGCCACCCAACATATGGACCACCCAATATATGGACCACCCAATTTGTAGGTCATCGAAAAGTATCTACTGACAATATAACAAAACAACCGAACATCATAAATTTAATAAAAGCAGCCTTAAACGATTGGCATAATCATAAAGTCTGACAATAATGCAAAAATTTCTTAAATGTTTGAGAATTGCAGAAAATAAATAAACAAGCAATTAAGCCTGTTCCATTCTGGACACAGGACGTGTTAGCGCATTTTCATGTTATGTATCAGTACGTTTGTTAGCTTTCAGTAAATATTTGTAAAGTTTGGAAATGTTTATAAATTCAATTGTGTAATGCATATATCTGTAAAAAAAAATATTATAAAGACGTTTCTTTATATTTGAAAAAAAAATTATTTTCTCTTAAATCTAACTACAAGTGGTTTGTGGTTACTGAAATAGGACTCATAATTGAAAACATTCGAAATTGTAGTCGTTTAATCGTCCGAAAACTCCGTCAATTGTTGCATAGTTCTGATACTTTCAATTAAACACAGAACACAAGCTTACTATTTCATTTGATGAGTTTCTTAATAAATCTTGGTGAAACTACGTGCTGCAGTATTTCGCTTTTTAACTTCATTGATTTATATGTGAAATTATTTATAATACTTTTAAGGCCACATACTATTTTTTTTTTTAAGATTGAACGAATGTAGTTTTGCTTTGCAACTAAATAAGTGTTGCTATGGCTCACAAACCTTAAAGGAGGGCCAATGAAGGTCTAAAGTGTCATATACTGTAAATTGTGAATTTATAACAACCTAGTGCAAACATTGTGCAGACCCATGAATATCTTTGAAAAATTAAAAAAAAGTTTTCATTTCTAAAGATATATGTCATAAAACTAAGGACATGAAGATCAAAAGTGATCAAAGTATCTCCTTAGAGCTGGTACTTTCCAAATAAGGCGAGAAAGTACCAACAAGCTGCAGGACAAGTACAGACAAAACACGGAAGAGAAAATGAGTATGGTCAAGGGAGAGTCAAAATTACAAACTACTTATGTGAGAAGAAGAATAAAATACTGACTTCTGTTAACCCCTACATAATTAATAGAAAAACAGTTTTTAAGTTTGCTGTAAACAACAGCTTTAGCTGGAATCGACCAATCCCAATTATCTTTTATCTACATTTAAATGTTCATATTATATAAAACAATAGGACACAGTTTTTAAGTTTGCTGTAAACAACAGCTTTAACTGGAATCGACCAATCCCAATTATCTTTTATCTACATTTAAATGATCCCAATTATCTTTTATCTACATTTAAATGATCCCAATTATCTTTTATCTACATTTAAATGTTCATATTATATAAAACAATAGGACACAGTTTTTAAGTTTGCTGTAAACAACAGCCTTAACTGGAATCGACCAATCCCAATTATCTTTTATCTACATTTAAATGTTCGTTCATATTATATAAAACAATAGGACACAGTTTTTACGTTTGCTGTAAACAACAGCCTTAACTGGAATCGACCAATCCCAATAATCTTTTATGTACATTTAAATGTTCATATTATATAAAACAAGAGGACACAATTATGCTGGCTATTTGTCACACGATGGCCTCCCCTTGATATTTTTTTATGTTTGCTAACGAGGAAAATGAAACAGATTAATCTGGTGTCAGGCTAATAATAGAAATGGAGACGAGCGAGAAAGAAGTACATACACCTACACACTATGATAAATGGTTTGTGGTTTGCAAATATATAGGTCATGCTTATAACGGGAGTAATTATTATTTTTTACGTAGGCGAGCGCTAGAGGATGTTTATCTCCCTAATAAGTGACGAACCTCAATTTTAGTTCTTATTTTACCAATTAATAAATACAGCAGCAAGAAAAACGTTATGGTCCTATCAGGTTTGTGTCATGGGCCAGGCGGAAGTGTCTACAAAATAAACTCAGCCAAGAGCCGGACGCATTTCTGAAAGCAGCATCGGCCATGCTTGGCATAAATCAATGTTTCCGAAAGTGTGGTACGAAGAGTTTGGCCGTGGTACGCGCTGCACCGGGCTGGGAAAATGCACGTCTAAAGTGAAAACATTGAAATGATGGGAAACAACGACCGTAAAAACAATATATGCAAGTTTTTTTTCTTTATTAGCGGTATTCAGTATTACGAAAATAAAAAAGTGGGGTACACAGATGTCGAAAGTTTGGGAACCACTGTCCTAAATAATGAAAATAATATCACTCGTCAGCTGCCACCTAAACTGAAAAGAGTTGGTGCGTGAAGTCCCTGTAAGGATGAGATGAAATCTCTTAGATCCTATAATACAAGAATGGGACGGTTTTTTATGGCACCCTTCTTTTATCCGCACCATAGTCGATAGTGCAATGGCCATGGAGGCACCACGACCTGAAATATCGATTGGTCCTAACCCGAGATCGAATCAGGAACTCTCAGGTCGACAGTCGAGAGCTTAACCGCACGACCATATGTCCGAAAATAGTTGGTATCGATATGCTTTATGAATGGGAAATCGGGTATTAGGGACCGTGTACGTATCAAATAACGCAAAAATGTCAATTTTTCACCCCCTTTTTTTATATAACATTATGTAACACTTGTGTGATATAACAATACAATAAAAAAAGTAACAAATTGGCATCCACCCCCTTCCCCTTTCTGCGTTATATAATATGTGAACAGCCCCTTAGTGACATGGGCGTTCTTATGGATATGTACATTTATGAATTTACGCGACCACTAATGTACTCATCTATGAAAGTGCCCTATTTCTTAGACTTGTTATAATGTATTCATTTTTTCACCTTTTCAAAAAATCTAATCAGAAATATAATCTTTAGTGCACTTAGATATTTTACTTGTACAACCTCAATTAATTGGTAGCAGTGATGTTAACAAGGACACAAAGTGCAAGGACCAGGACTAGGACAAGGACACAAAGTACAAGGACAAGGACTTGCCTGCCAAGGACCAGGACAAGGACAAGGACTTTGCATCAAGGACCAGGACAAGGACAAGGACTTTGCATACAAGGACTAAAACAAGGATTTCATAAAACAATAAAATCCAATATTTCTTTAACAACAAAATTTATTTAAATTTCATGTATATACATGTAATGTAGTGCATTCAACAAAATCATAATGTTAGTCAATGTCAAGCGTTACACTTGAGGAACACAAGTGCCTCCAATAGTGAATCACTCATACGAGCTCTGTGTGGTCGTAAAAACAATCCACTTTGTGAAAAGACTCGTTCCACTGGAGCTGAACTTGCAGGAGCGCAAAACAGTCTCGCCAGCAATGGCTGCAGCAATGAAAATTCCGGTTTCTTATATATGTCTGACAGTTTGCACTCGTCTGCATTAAATGATGATGAATTTATAACTTCCAGGTAATTATGCAGCTGTTTCTCACTCTTAACAGCTGCATCTTCTACAGTAGTCTCCAACTTGTTTTTATAATGTGAAAAGAGGGAGACTCTGGCTTTTTTCGCAGAAGGTCGACTTTCCGAGGGAGCTGGAGTTGGCTTGTGCGACTCGGCTGATGTGGAAATAGAAGATGCTGGTCGGCAAACAGTGAGTTCAGACTGCAGCATTGCTGTAAAAAACAAAAAATCGTTTACAACTATGTACAATTATACACATATGCATTAGGTAAACATTTTGCTTTAATTAAAAATAAATGAGTGACTAGCACTGGCCAAGTGGTTACTAGGAGCAATGAATGAATAACGTTTTGAAAAAAATTGCCATAAACAACGACACAAATTTACAACTCCAGCATTGCACATTAACTGCCAAACAATCATAAAAAATAAAATCATCAACTTACCAGTTATTCGATGTCGTGGGTTGTCTCTCACATCTTGAGGTCCTGGGTGGTCAGCAAGCCAGTGAAAAGCATATTGGGGGTCTGCTGCAGATGCTAAGATAAAAATGCTGTTATCAAATGCCAACGACTTTAAAGTTTGTTGACGAGTCAAGTGATTTGTCATATCAAGACGCTTGAACAGCATTAAAAACCTTTCATCCAACTGGCAAAGAAGTTCATTTAGGACAGAATGGTGGTACGTAACTTTATTCAGCTGCTGAGAAAGAAAGCGGCGAAGGCTGAAAATGGTCGGGACCACACAACTAATTGTAACCATTTTCTCTCCCTGTGCAATATCTGTCGCCTATGCAAATGGAGCTAGAACATCAACAAGTTCTTGGATTTGTCCATATTCCTTGGCTGTCATTATAAGATTTTCATGTGATGTTTGTCGCAGCTAATCCATCAATTTTGCCTGGTTCAAGTCGACAACTGCTTCCAGCTGTCTATATACACTGTTCCAACGAGTGTCGTTTGTTGCTGGAATTAACTTTACCATGTTTCCACACTTGAAAATGTCCTCAAAAGCCGTTCGAAATAATGCACTTTGATGAACAATATTGGCTAATTTCGAAATTTTTGAGAGTGCTGATCTACAGCTGGTGGTCTTCTCAAGGCCACCTCGCACAACCAGCTGCAGTGAATGACTGAAGCATGCAAGTCGGCTTCCAATTTCAGTCAGTGAATCAGTTTCCTAATCAGGCAAATCCTCCCACAGCTGATCATCATCAACATATGTGTCCAGTGGAGGCGTTTCTTCTTCAGATGATGGGAAAAAAAGACACATGGCTTTCAACATATTGCTCGCGTTATCAGTAATCACGTGCCTAACTTTTCCATTCAGACTGAAATCATTCACTATTCGATCGAGTGCTTCACTAATTAATTGACCGGTGTGTGATCCACGAAAAGCTGAGAATGCCAACAGCTGAGAGAATGGATCCCCGTACAGCACACTGTGCACTGTCACACCAAGGTATGAATGGCACCGACGGTCTGTCCAGATATCAGCAGTCAGTGCCACATCTGTGCAGCCCTTCAGCTTGACCATCAACTTAGCCTTTTGCTCCTCGACTGATTTTGGAATAACTGAATATGACAAAGTTTGCCGACACGGAACCTGGTATCTTATAATTAAATTTTTAAAAAATCAATTTATATTTCTGAGATTAGAAATATGCCGCCAATAATAAACCGGAAACAAAAAGAAAAGGAAGTCTAGAAATGGCAGCACCATAGATAATATATTATAAATACATGCAGAGTGCATTGCCATAGATTGGCATTAATTTTAAATATAGCACCAGCCTAAGCATAGCAAAAAAATTGTTTTATTAAAAACCACAAAGCAGGTCCTTGTAATGTTAATAAGGACTGAAAGAGCAAGGACAAGGACAAGGATAAGGACTTGTCTGCCAAGGACCAGGACAAGGATAAGGACTGAAAAATGGTCCTTAAGGACAAGGACAAGGATTAACATCACTGGTTGGTAGATTAAATCATTTCTTTACAACGTCTACTTAAAATACGCGATAATTTAATATTAATAATATTGAATCCTCCATGAAATTCTTTCACCAGACTCGCACTGTGGGTCTGTCTGAATAAATTTGATGGTTAAATTATTTTGAGAGATATATTTTACTGCAACCTATTTTGATCTGTTCATTAATACCGTACCTAAGTGTATAGTAAAGACCCATATTTACAGGTCAATAAAAAAGATTTTCGACCAGTTGTAATATCTTCATTTTTTTTTTTTTTGAAGATTTATTCCCTAAATTAGATATAGTATCTTTGGTGTACTTACAGCCTTCCCCCCTTCATTCTTGACCATAATAATAACGATGCTGTGGTGCTGAAAAGGAGGGGGGAAGGGCAGGGAGCACAGCCTTTTGTACTATTAGGTACACTTGGCGACTAATTATTTTTTTTTATAACTCCCCCCCCCCCCTTCCCAATGCAACTATGCCTAAGAAATCGGGTTACAATTAGCTCGAATTAACATTCAGAGGAGGTAATTCATTGTAGATAGGTTTACTTGAACATTTTGTTTGATTGCTTCCCTTGGTTTGGTACTACTGATAAAAATATTATTGGATTTTCTCAATGAGTGAACTTGTAATTTGGCTGTTACTGCCGTGTGGATTTTTCTTAGCAATGATTCACCAATAACATTTACTATTCGTTAATACTAAGGTTTAAGAGGCGGGGGAGAAATAAAAATTCACTTGGAGATGATAATAAGAGCTCGACGAACTAAAGCGAATGCTATGACTCTTTCAAAACAACTAAACGAAAGTTTAAATAGTGATGCAGAAGAATTCAATAAGGAAATGACTGACAAGAATTGATTGATACATTTAAAATGTTATGGTTTTAATGAAATCCTTCCTTAATATTTATTCTAACAAAAATATTTGCCATTTACTGCAGAACAATAAATAAATGAGAATTAAATGCACATGAACTAAAACCTTCGCCCAGAGAAAATAATTGTGTGTATGGAAGTCTATGGGTGGAGTGAAGTCAGTCATTCTTTGCCCCCCCCCCCCGATCATACCCACTCACCCTCCCACCCTTGGAAAAGGGGCGCGGGGAATTATTGTATTAGGAGCTCCCTCCCCTACCCCTCTAGTTGTTTTTACGCCCTTGCCTGACGATAATTGTAAATCAGTTGCTTATGTTTTTTTTTTGTGTTTGTTTCTTTTTCGTTATAGGAAAATATTGTGGACAGCTGTCGATGTTTTAGTTTATAAAGTATAAACTACAACTGTTAGTAACTCTAACAGAAGACGAACCCTCCCACGTCTGCCACTAACCACCAGAGCCGTAGGTAGTCACTGTTGGCGCCCTGTTCGAGTTACATTTTTTTTTGGCGCCATTCTCCCAATCTGTGAAGTGCAAATATATTTAACAGCGCCCTTTCGGCGCACCTTCCTATTTCGGCGCCCTGTGCCGTCGCATAACTCGCAGAGCCCTTCCTATGCCACTGGTAACTAACTACCAGGCCCGTAACGTGCGGGGGGGGATAGGAGGGCCGGGCCCCATCTGCGTTTTATCTGCCCCCCCCTGCTTATTTGTTCTACTTAGTAAAATGTATTACCTGCACCCCTCTCCCCCCCCCCGCTATTGCCTGGTCCCTGCTATAGAATGCCTGCCCCCCCCCCTGTAGAATTTTCACGCTACGGGGCTGCTAACTACCCATATAACAGCCCTTCATATGCCGCTGGTAACTAACTACCCATATAAGAGACCTACATACGGCACTGGTAACTACCCATATAAAACTGTACACAATAATTCTATCAAAATTATAACAAGCCGCAATCGTATACAACTGTATGTGGTTTAAAACTATACATCTAAACAAGCCACAATCGTATACAACTGTATGTGGTTTAAAACTATACATATAAACAAGCCACAATCGTATACAACTGTATGTGGTTTAAAACTATACATATAAACAAGCCACAAACAATATATCGCAATCGATCGGCCCAGTTCTATCCACCACTCCTAAAGTTGACTCTGCCCTCCCCCCCACCCCAAATCAGTTGACAGATTATCAGGTTACTCACGGACGTGAGTTACGTGACACAGTCCAACACCTGTGGGCAGTGACTCATGGACTTGTATTGACTGAAACGACATCACTTTTTCTCACACACTGTCTCACAATCTCTCTCTCACACACACAAAAACACACACTTACACACACACAAACACAAACACAGGGCCATCTTACCGTTGGGGCCCACCCGAGCACTTGCTCAATTTCGTCCTCTCTACTCCCCCACCCCCTCTCACATACAAGAACAGGGGCCCCATGCTAATAAATCATTGACCTGATTTTCATGACAGACTCCAGAAGGTGATGCATTAAGAGCCGTAGCTAGCTATCGTGGCGCCTTGTTCGAGTTATATATTTTGGCACCCTTCTCCAAATTTGAAAAAAGCGAAAACATTTAAGATCGCTCTTTCGGCGCCCCTTGATAGTTCGGCACCCTGTATGTGACTGGATGCCCACATACACACACACGAGAAAGAGAGAGAGAGAGAGAGAGAGAGAGAGAGAGAGAGAGAGAGAGAGAGAGAGAGAGAGAGAGAGAGAGAGGGAAAGAGATTGTTATTCTATAAAGCATAAATTTGTCGTATGACTTTAACAAAGAAAAAACAAATACAGGTATAAAAAAAGAACATTTCCTTGTCTTGCCGAATAACAGATTAGCACGAGTGATTTGATCAAGGTAAACTGAAACATCAGTAAGGTAGCAGGAGGAAATGAATGCAGTCTTCGCGTCTACCACATCTTCTGTCAGAGACTGTCACTATCTCTCTCTCTCACACACACACTTTCTCTCTCACTCTCTCTCTCTCTCTCACACAGACACTTTCTCTCACTCTCTCTCTCCCTCTCTCTCTCCCTGTCTCTCTCTCCTCTCTCTCTCTCTCTCCATCTCTCTCTCCCTGTCTCTCTCTTTTTCTCTCTCTCCTCTCTCTCTCTCCCTCTCTCTCTCCCTGTCTCTCTCTCTCTCTTTTTCTCTCTCTCCATCTCTCTCTCCCTGTCTCTCTCTCTCTTTCTCTCTCTCCCCCCCTCTCTCTCTCCCTCTCTCTCTCATTACGAATTAACGCAAATCTATTATAAGTGACATCTTTCTCTTCCATTTATCAACCCAACCCACGACTCACTTCGTTTCAATTCACTAATCCCCCATCAACTCCAGGATTTAAAAAGTTTTTCTTGCAGGTCTCACTTTTATTTGCTGGATTTTTTTTTCTAACTTGTCTAGCCGTACCTCGTCATGGCTGTCCGAGAAGAAAACACTTTTGAACCGATGATTTCAGCCAAAAAAGACTCCGTCCTTCACCCGCTCTGCGAAAAAAAAAAAGACCAAACACCTTTCAGCCATAACCGAGGCTAAATACCCTCAAGCCATAATCGAGGCTAAACACCATCCAGCCATAACAGATACTAAACACCCTCAAGTCAAAACCCAGTTTATATATCCTTCAGCCATAACAGATACTAAACACCCTCAACCCATAACAGATACTAAACACCCTCAAGTCAAAACTCAGGTTATGTATCCTTCAGCCATAACCGAGGCTATACACCCTTCCAGGCCCAACCGACAGAAATTTCGGGCCCCTGGGCAGGGCTATCACGGGCCCCCACGTGCTGATAATATATTTTTCAAAAGTTGATTGGCCAGCTCAATCCGGGCCCCTAAAACTCGCCGGTCCCCTGGGCGTTTGCCCCACCCCGCTAGGCGGGTATGCACCCTTCATCCATAACAGGGCCAGGGCTGAAGCTGGATAATATTGGGCCCCCTAACATGAGGCCCTTCTGATCACACCCACCAATTGCTGATTACTCTACCCAATGAGTCCCCTAAGAACGTGACAAATATTCGAATTGCTGCCGCCAGCCGTTCAAAAGAGAATATTTAAAAAATAACATGATTTGTAATTTGCTATCCCGTCGTCCACGTGAGTCATGAAATCGATCAGCAAGTTGGAGAGGCGTGTGTGACAGAAATATAAAGTGAAGACGACAACTGCAGGTAAACATCAGGCTACCCACATAGTTCAGTCAATAAGTCTACACCTATGGATCATACTTTAACGTGAAATGAGAACAAACGCAGACTCGTGTTTCTAATTTTTTAGTCCATGGGTGGAGGCAAACTTTTTTTGAACCGCGGGCCGCAATGGGGCTCTTAAATATGACACACACAGAAGGGCCGGACCAAAAGCAGATGGAAATAATGTTTATTTTGAACTAATTAAAAAAAAATATGAGGTAATTTATATGAATGAGCAGTGGGGAGCAAAGTTTCAATTTGGGGCCCCATGCCGAAATGCTGTTAAGTCTTTCGCTTTGTCAATATTGGGCAACTAATAATCTTTGAAAACCGAGGCCTCCTTTGACAACCCGCAACTGGTATATCATTTTAGTCCGCGGCCTGTGGCAAGTACACAGCCTTTCCTTGTGGCTGACAAAATATAATACCTTATGGGGGACCCCTTTAGCGGGGCCGGACTAAATTAACTAAGGTTTAAGATTTCTTACCAAAAAAAAGGCGGTCTAATATTGCGATCAAAACGACAAAACATATCACAAATAAGGGCCGATATTTTTAGGGGCCCTAGACTATAGCCTTATTAGCCTAAAGATCAGGGCCGGCCTTACGAATTGCGGGGCCCAAATTTAACGGATGCTTGCGAGGCCCCTCTTCAAATTTTTTTTACAACAGCAACTATTACTATTAATGCTAAATGTAAATTTGAGCGCAATCGGTCAGATCGGCCTAAGGCCTGCCCTGCTAAAGATTAACCCAGGCCCTAAACGGTCACCCAGTTTGACTGTCCATAAGAATGGTCCTGATTTTAAGTTATGGATGTATTTTTTTTTTTAATTTGGAAAAAACAGTTGAATGCTAATAGCGTGCACATGTTTATAACAATGTACAGTTTGGATTGGTTAAAATAGAACACTGAATGTGGGATGTTACAGAAATGTACGAAAATTGTACACATTGACATCAATGACATGGGTTAGGTCAACTAAAGTCATCTAGGTCACACAGTCCCGTAAAATGTCATGACCTTCAGGTGAACTACTTTTCTCTTCTTTTTTTTTTACTTACACGACAGCCATGGTAGATTCTGGCAACTGTCCAATTCCTCTTTGTGTCTCCGTCAAACTACAGGTCGTATACTTCACTCAAATAGTCTCTTCTGATTTGGTTTAACATTGAGCCTATTCGGCCATATTGCTGTTATACGAGGGGGCTATCTATTGGATTCAATAAGTATTTTTATTTACAGCGCTAATAAAGTAAACCTATTTCCTCTGGTTTATACCCGGGGGGGGGGGGGGTTGAAGACGCTACCTCGTTCCAGGGCCCATGTATCTCCGTAGGGGAAAGGGTAGCCGCCAGCTAATCTTGGGCCCCTCAAAATCTCCACCAATTGGGGCCCCTCTAAACACAACCACCCATCCACTCAATTGGCTAAGTCGTCTAATAGAAGATTAATGGAGCCGACGAGCCTAAAGACCGTTGTCCTCAACCAACCCCCCCCTTAGCGGCTGTCCTGGGTAGGGACATTGAGCCTATTGCGTCCTATGACGTGTATAGGCTTAAGTCAGGGCGGCCCCTATTGGGGAATGCAACCAAAACACATGTCAAGGGTCCCTGCCCTTAAGGGTCCTGTTATGTAAAGTAATCCACAATAAAATTTCTAAAACTGCTAGAAATGACCAATAGCATCCAGAATCTGGTAAAAATGACCACCGCGCCCTCCAATATGCCGCCACTGGTGGTTGGTAATTTGATTCGAGAGTATCTCAGTGCGAAGTGGAAATGGATACGTCACGAATATGTAATCAACTTCGTCTTTAAAGTCAGCCTCACTTACTTGGTCACAAATAGTCGTAAAGTATTTAATGTGCTTTGCAAAAGATATGAGGGAAAAATATAAGAAGAAAAAATTACGAATTTAAAAACCCAAGTCTCACACCAGTTTCATTATTAATCTGGTTTAGTGACGTGCTTTCCTAACAACCTCTCTCCACCTTCCCCGAGGGAAACAGAAAAGTGACTGACTATCGAACTATCGATTTCATTTTTGTTGTTGACGTTTCGGGATGCAGCAGACGACACTCATATCGGCTGCTTATCTAACTAGGGCGTTGTCTGGCGTGAAGTAAATACAATGTTTGTCACATTCGAAAATTTTTATTTTTATTTATTTTTTAAATTAAATTTGAAAATCAAATAATTCAAATTAAAAAAAAAAGTGCTCTCAAACAAAAAAGTAAAGAGTGTCAAGTGATTCTATTATTGAACATAGCAATCTTTTGTGTGTGTGTGTGAAATAATTTAACATTTTCTTAACCAATAATTCACCAAACACTGAAAGACTCGATCTTGTTGAAAGGCTAAATTGGTTTATCTCTTACTTTGTTCTTTATCATGACCCAAATAATTTATACTCTGTCAATCGATAAGGGGGGAAGAGACTTAGATATAATTGGGAGCCCTCAGCAGAGAAGTAATTGGGTGCGGGGCAAGGCCGCGCCATACTATGAAGCAAGGGCGTGCAAAACACCCGTCTGGCGGCCTCTGAGGGGCGGCAAAGTCTTAAATTATTGACAGAATTTCCAACCAAATATACGAAGTAGAAACATAATTCATACATTTGTACGCAATTACACCGTAAACAATGATCAAATAGATTATACACGAATTCATGTGGAATGTTGGGAACAGCTGCGTGTATTAAATTTTTATGTGATTACTTAGTAAAGTCTGTTAAATTACGCAAATAACGTAACGTGGTGTGTTGTAAGGCGCATCTTAATGTATTCGGTAATGTTGCCTATGATGATCAGTGGCGTAGCTAATGGCGCCCCTGGGCGAACTCTAAAAGTGCCACTCCGTTACAGTACCACAAATCTCAAAGTAGGAAAAATGCGGCCTCTCGCTGGTGACACTTTATAAGTTAATCTCCTTTTTTTTAAAAAGGAAAAAAATGATGCAAGATGTTGTATAAACCAGCAGTTCTCAACCTTTTTTTTTCGCGACTTTACCCCCCTTAGGTTACGATACAAGTCCACAGGTACCCCCCTCATTGCTCAGCAAACTGGCGACCTTCTTCAAACTTTTTATTATATAAACGAAAATTATATAGCTTTCCGTACCCCTTGGGGTACGCGTACCACCGGTTGAGGACCTCAGGTATAAACAAACCATGGGCGTATTCATGGGGGGGGGGGCAAACGGGGCATTTGCCCCCCCCCCCCATTTTGAAAAAATGTCATATAAGAGGGGGCATTTGCTCACCCCCCCCTTACATTTAAAAAAAATGTCATAAAGTTGTTATTTGCCCCCCCCCCTGGAAAATTTTTGTCTCCCCCCCCTGGAAAAATTCCTAGCGACGCCCATGAAACAAACTATTATAGCAATTTAAAATGTCAACTCATCGCATTAGCTGCAGGCCACATGATTATTATTAATTATAGAGTTCAAAACTAGGAGGCCAGCCATCAATGATATTTACTTTGTATAAATGATTTATAATGGTACATCAACAACAACTTAGAAACACCCAGGTGGCAAGTGACGCCCTGCCAGTAGGGGGGGGGGGCGTCCATATAGTATCATATTAGTTGGGTGATAGTTTTGCCTTCCCATAATAACGGCTCAGGTCATATGATTCTAATGAGATCGGTTTTAATACAGCCGAAATAAATCTTTAAAAGAGCCATTTGGATTTGAGAGTTGTTGTTTATTTAAACATTGACGTTAATTTTTTTTTTATGTTTTTATCCCGTGAACTTTGCCCTAATTTATAAAAAAAAAAAGAAGTTAAAACCAAAACAACAACAACATAAACAATAATAATTCAATCCTTCAATTGATAATTGATTAATAAATGAAAAATACCAAATGTTAAGCTAATTAAATTTAGAAAAGTTATTCAATGCATTCATTAATTAGTAGTCTTTTCCGTAATTGACGTCATACTACGAAAGCTGTAATTATTAAGTAAATAATTGAGCGTATCTTTTTTTCCCTTTCATTACATGGCTCAGGGTTGCTAAGCGGGCTCAGTAAATGGCTGTCCATTTTAATGCCACTGCATTATAAAATTAAATAAAACTGTAATAAATAACAACTTTGAAACTAATTACAAAACGTGAAATACAATTGCATCATTTTGACCTTTTTCTCTCCACTTTCGATAGTTTGAAAATGAAACAAGTCATTTCTATAAATAAATGAAGGCCACATCACATGAGCCACATCATTTCTACGATGTAAACAACAGCTGGGCTAGTCATCGGAAAATCCCGAAGGCCCGAATTCATTTAAAATGCAGTTCGTTTACTCTTACGCAAGCTTTAAATGCAATATATAAACCTACAGACGTTGCTATCAACATTTGAAGCTTTGAACAAGGAAAAGTTCTCAATAAAAGAATACTGTATAAGTGGACTTGAACGGTAGACGCAGTGTATAAAAGTAGGACAACATCTCGTCTACAAGCGCACAATTTTAGCAGACGAAGCAACACACAACAGACAGTAAACAACTTGGTTCAGACAAGCACTCGACTAAGAGCAGAAGATTTTATTTTCCAAATTTGATCTGTTACGTTATAATTGCAACAGAAAAACAAAGGTATTTATTTTCGAATATTTTGTTCTTAAAAATAAAGTACCACAATAAAATGTAACAAAGAGTAATTGAATTCATCTATTCAATTGTTAATAAATGTATAACTTGCATTGTTTTTGTTTAATTGAATTATCTCCACTGGTTAAATAGGGCATTCCGATTATAACATTTCTGTGGCCTAAGATAAGCCTACTCATGCTAATTGTTGGCTAACATCTTGGGACTGACTACCTGTGCACTGTACACATAGGCCCAATAGAGGTCCTATTGGCATGTTTTCATTCTTTGAGTGATAGTTGTACACAGGCCCGTAGCGTGCGGGGGGGGGGGCAGGGGGACCGGGCCCCCTCCCTGCGTTTTGTCTGGCCACCTCTGCTTATTTGTTTTACTTAGTAAAATGTATTACCTGCCCCCTGCTATTGCATGGCCCCTGATGTAGAATTTTCACGCTACGGGGGCTGGTTGTACAGGGCTGCAAATGGCAACACACGTGTTTGCCGGGGGGCCCATAACCTACTGTACAGACTGTCTTGTCTATGTCCATAGGTAGATCTAATTAATGCTTATTTCTTATGATCAAATTGTGCATAAAAATAACAACAACTTTGAAAGCCTACTTAAAATTATTATAATTATGGGCCTGTATGCAAACTGGTGTGTTGGGGCCCCTTAGACCAACACAGTAAAGATTGAAAAGGTTAAATAAAAATGGGAACCCCTATGCTTGCTGGCCCGTGGCTTTTGCATATGCCAACTCATAAATGGTCATACAATCTATTAATAATTTAAATAAAGGGATATAATTATTAAATACCTATTTGGAAATAGAAAATATGTAACTAATAATATTGTGCGTGTTTTGTCTTACCTGATTGTCCAGATGCCAGTATCTACCTACTACATTGACAACAATCTTGATGAATATGATTTCATGAGTATGGACGTCCACAAGCATATACGATCAGCACATAGTGGGAAAGGAAGGAGTAAGGTACAGAATATCAGTTTTATATCTACAACCTGATTCTAAACTATATTGTTGTTATCAGAAAATTAAGTAGACATATTTCTTGCTAGGTCTATATTTTGTTGAAGGACCATAAAAATGAGAGGGGTGAGTGGCTGAGTGGTGTAGGACACTCGACCGGTTGACCTGAGGGTTTCTGGTTCGATCCTCTGTGAGAACCAAGGAAATTTTTCCATGTCCTGATGAAAGTTAGTTAAATGTCCATCAAGTACATCCAGCTTTAATGGGCACCTTATTTTAGTTGGGGGGACGGGTGGTGGTGCGGTGTAGAGCGCTCAACTGTCGACCGGTGAGAACCCTGGGATTTTTTCAGGTCCTGGTGAAAGTCCCCAAGTCAACCCAGCTTTAAATGGGTACCTGACTTAAGTTGGGGAAGTAAAGGCGGCTGGGTGTTGTGCTAACCACACAATCCCTTCATATGCCGAGGTTATAGAAACAGATGAATTCTACACTTCATCTCCCCCGATGGCCCATTAGGGTTAAGGGAAATTTACTTTATTTTTTATTTTAGTTGGGGAAATAAAGGCGGGTAAGCATTATATACCCTTTAGGGAACTTTCAACCATAACATTGAGTTATTCTAACAATTCAAAGGCCTATTAACTGCCCCATCAAAAACCCAGAATAATATAACTTAAAAAACTAGACTTTGTGCTTATAAAGCTATCGTTGTTAGCTTTACCATATGGGCTGCTGATAAAATATACTGAAGAAAAAAAAAGTTATAATTCAAATGTTGACTGTGTCTAATTCAGTCAATAATTTCTACATAATTATGTCTATGTTTAACATTACATTTTTTCTGTATAAATAATTTCCGTACAGATTGTATGATGCACAAAAATAATTACGGATTCAAATTTAATGTTTTTTTATCTTTATATTAAACTGTTGATTTTTTGAGCAGAAAGAAGCCAGAACCAACACAAACAGATTTGATCCCAGTGGACACTGTAGAAAAACTGTACAGAAATTGATGAACAACGCCCATAAAAGGTACTTAGATTAACTAGTGATGATTTACAGACTAAATGGCTTTAATCACTAAAAATGATCTGAATATAAAAATACGTTTAAAAAAAAAGAAATAATAACAATTAAAATGATTCATAGGAAATAAAAAAAAAATTCAATGTCTGTGATTTCTAGAATAAAAAGAATCTCCTGGAGATAAAACAAAATCTCAATATCATAATAACTATTATTGATTATATTGATTTTTATGGTAGAAAAAAAAATTATGTGAATTTTTAATGCAATTGTTTGATAATTAACTACGATGAAGAATTAATATATTTAAAATTTGACGTTCCTTATATTTTTCTTTCAGGAAATGAATTTTATACACATCCCGGACATGCAATATTACAAAACAGTCATAAAACTGGCCTGATTTGATTATTTTTATACACCTTTTATACAATTTTTTTTGTATAATTTTGTATTTTTCTAATATGCAATATGTTTTTTTTTTGCCTTACATTTGTGATAACTCAAAGTATGCCATTTATGACAGTGATTGTGGTTAAATGACAGTGAAATTAATGGTGGATGTTTTGTATGTTAGTTAGAACCAAAACATTACACTGGTGATTCCTTTTTGTTAAATATTTTATTTTATACTTATTGCAATCTCAGCATTATTTTTATGCAAATAAAGCAATAAGAAACAAAATCTTCTGTATTTTTATTTTAAAAATTTACGAGGTCAAACTAATATTTTTTGTCTTTTTTCTATCCTTCATTTCTGTGTACATGAATCAGAGAATCTAGAAACTTAACTCATCTTGGAAAATTTATCTTCAATATTGTGTTCTTCAACTATTAAATGTGAGGAACATAATTTTATATGTAAGTGCTTTTCGTAGTTTGATGTGGATTTAAAAAAAAAAAAAAACAATGTTGAACTTGCGAAGGATAAGCCTCTACAACTACAAGTACATTTATTTTTTTAGCAGTTAAAATTGAAAATATTGAACCCCTTTCAAAGTTCTTCTGTGAAATACAATGTACTATCAAAATAAGAATTTGGACATAAATTGAAAATTTTATACCTTTTTTATTTTACCAAAGCATAAAAAAAATTCTCTTTAACAAAAACCATAAAAATTTTTACCACAAATTTGATAATACAGTTCAATTCCATTTTACCATTTTTACAAAAAAAATAAATTAAGGACATTTGACACATGTATATGTTTCTTTATAGAGCATAACATTTCTCTGTACGTGTCAAATACCAAATATTATTTCTTTTTCTCCTTTTTTACAAAAACCATTTCATGAATAGACAGCACAAGATAGTATGCCTAGTGTAACATAATTACAATGATAGTTACATATTATATTTAAATTAGGTATACAGTTATACATACAAATATATATATATTTATTGCTGGTTGATTTTAAACTAGCACCCTAGAAAACACGTGACAAATGTTGTTTGTGATGGTTTACATTTTTAAATTAATTTTTTTTTTACATTACTACATGTATCTATATCATTTCTACACTAAGTATTGATGAATGTTAAATGTATTAATACAATAATTATAAATGACATTAGTTTTAAAATATATGAAAGAAAAACAAGCAAAAAAAAATAATTCAGAAATATCTTGGACTGTAAAAAACAAAGGAGAAAATATTTATCATTTTTTTTTTCGTCATCCCTTGGAAATAATTTTACATTTTCTTCCGCACTAAGAAGCCAATGGAAGGGAGTTGCAAAAAAGAGAGGAATTCATGAAATCTATGCTATGATTGGATGTCTAAATTATACACAATGAGAACTATAACATTTATTCTTCCCCAAAATTTAAAATAAAATTCTGATGAAATTATTCTGGTTATTAATATGATTTTCAATGAAATCCAGTTTCAGGTTATTCAAAGTCTTTTCAATTAGTGAATATTTTAAAACATTATATGCAACAATTACCGTAACTGAACTAAAAACAACCTCTAAAAGTTTGTTTAGGGATGAATAAATATGTGAATGAAAGTCGTTTCCTATTGGGGTGGATAGTGTAGGCACAGGAGTTAAACAAAACTAATTTAGGGTTTAAGTTATCTCTATAATGTATTTTAAAGAAAAAACTGTTTTAATAAAAACAACATGTAAAAAAAATACATTAAAAAAACAAAAACATTTTTGATACATATATTAACAGCAGGCTTTATAGACATTAGCTTTTAACATAATATAGAAGTCCAAAGTATCTCATGTCATATTAATATTCTGGAAAAAGACTTATAGTAATTGACAGGTAAGTTGAGGTTGTGTGTACTGCCTAGCTTGTATGACAAAACCAAATTGGAGGTTTTTATAAGAAAGGAAACCCACTATAGGATTGCACTCTAAACATGTCTCGGCTTTAAGCTGTTTGGCAGATTTGGAAAAGAAGACGACTGCGGTGAGGTTGGCGTCTTTGGTGAGAAGCTCTCACTGTGTCGCCTGTAGCTGTGGAAGCCGGGGCCAGAGCTGTGGATGGCCCCAGGGTTACCAAACATTTTAGCATAGCTGGGGCCACTGCCCTGACCACCATAGCTGCTCAAACGCCTGATTCCTAAGCTGCCATAATGGTGAAGAGGTGTTTGGTCAGTTTCTTCAACGGGTGTGTCTTTACTGGTCACGGGGCTCTTGGGTGACAGTGGGGAACTTTCATAGCTGAAAACTTTGACCATTCCATCTGACTGGACAACAACAAGTTTGCTGGTCTGAGTCATTGCAAGAGCAACAGGTCTCCGAAGGTTATTTTCCTTGTCTAGAACAAACCTAAAAGAATATAAGACACACACAAATGTAACAGTAAGAATCTCCCATGTACAAAATCAGAATAACATCTACAGTAAAACAGAAGAATCAAGAGATATTGAATTAAAACTTGAAAACAAATCAACAATAGATGCTGGGTTCAGAGACTGGTTTATTTTTACAGATGATCGGAAATAGAAAAAAAAAATTTGTTTAAATTCATAAAAAGTTAAGCTCAAAATATATATTCAAAATATATTTCATTCTAATTTTCATGCACTGTTCTAGGATAATCAACTTAAATTTATTTAAATAAAAAAAAAATGTTCTAGTAGTTCTTTACTTCTTATACGATCATATTAACTTAATATAAAAAGATCGTTTTAATGAGATCAATGATAAAAATCAAAGCAATCAACCTGGTAAAAAAAATTAAAGGTCTTTAAAAAATGTAGGCTATCTAAAACAGAAAATAGCACTAGATTGAAATAGTTTATTTGTAGAGTAAGAACATATAATCAATGCTCAAGCTAATCTAGAAATTCAATAAGAGAAATGCGAAATTTCTTTTTTCGAGGCAAAGTTGCTATTATATTTAATGTTTGAAAATTCTGATACACTTTCTAGAAAGTAAACAATTGTTTCAATTTTACAACGCAATAGAAATAAAAAATGTATAGAATCCAATAAAAAATGGAACATATTTAAATGATTGGAAGAATTAGATTTATTTTCATTTGAGTTCCACATGATATTTGAAGAAACAAATACATGTGAATTTTTCTTGTATAACTTTCTCACTTAGTTTACCTTTGAAATTTTCCATCCGATGTCAGAAGATGAACATTACTGCTGGAATAGTCTCCGATAAACAGGTTCCCTAATTTATCACAGCAGACTCCCTGAGGTTTTTTAACGTCATTAACATGTTCTGACGGGTACGTAAATAGTACATTTCCTTCTGATGACACACATATGACATTACTGCTCAACAAATCACTGAAATATGTCAACAATAAATAAATATTTGAATTGTTGGAAAAAAAAATTCAACAAACAACTTTGTAATTTTTAGATTCAAATGTAAAAAACTAATTTTTATCTCACCTCACAATAAATGAACCATCTTTCATCACAGCCACATATCTCGGCTGATGAAACAAAGGATCACCAGTGCCGTTATTCACTGAAAAGGTTCTTAAAGCTTCTCCTTGCCTAGAGAGGATATCAACACAACCCTCTTCAAGAGAACTGGCTAAAAACTGACGCAAGTTGGGAGAATATGATAATCCATCATACTGCTTTTGCGTCTCCAATCTCCTTTTTAGGATGAACTTTGTAAGAGCCGAAAGAATCAATATCTGCTTCTTTGTTGTAGAGATGGCCACTTCATCCTCCCCAAAACTCGTAATGTCTCTTGGTTCCTCATTGAGAGACAAGTGATCAATACGCTCACCGCTATTTGAAAACTTCTGAATGATATGGCTCCTGAAATATTCAAAATCGTATTATGATTATGACACAGATATCATAATATGGCATACAAAGTAACATTGATATCATAATATGACATACTTATTATGAAAAAAGATATTATACCTTACATATTATAAATATGATATACTGTTCATGTATATGCCTGATATTAATTGTATTTATTACGAGCCTATATGTTATAGTACAGTTGTTTTTTAAATCGTAAACTAAGATAACTAGAATTTATATTATATGTTGATACTAATTAACAGTTTTTGTAATTTTTATTTTCTGTCCTACCTAGGTATATATAAAAATCTAAATTCAGTATAGATAGACGTAATGGTACGACTAAAACCATCCTAAAATATTTATGCGACTACTTGTTATTGTTATGGTGTGTGTATAATCAAGGCTTGTGAAGTACTGAAATTATTCATTGCGTTTTGATCCAGGTTACACTACCACATCAAGAAAATAGCTACCTTTCAAAAATATTTTAACTGTCAATAAATTAAAAAAATGTTTTTTTTATAACTTCACAGAAGAAATAAGATAGTGATTTTTTTTTTTAAATGTAAATATGATTTGAAAAACAGAACTTATTAGGAAATTATTAAAAAAAAATTCTAAATGCAGAAGATATAAAAGCAAATCAAGAAATAAAAAAAAATTGGACCACGTCAATATCTGTTTACTGCTGCTTACGAATAATTTGTTAATGTCGTCAGGGGGTCACTAACCTGCAGTCCACAACCACAATATCATCCCTGGATGTAACAGTTACCCCCCATGATGAGATGCCGTCATCTGTAGTCCCATCGTCAACTCTGATCTCTCCAAGCTGGTCAAAATCTTGGTTGAATGTTTTCACCTTCTTATCAACATCAAAGTTCACCTTCCATTTACTCTGTGTGTCATGATAAAAAAAAAAAAGTTAATGATTTTAAAAAATTACATTGTTAGAGCTTGGGAAGGTTAAAATGTAAAAAAAACAAACAGGTCACATATAGGACGTCTTAAATGTCCCTCCCTGGATCTGTACTCAGTGTATTCTCTATTATAAAAAAAAAAACATAACGAAAATGGCAAATTATTTCCTTAATACAGGGGTGGGCAAACTTTTTCTTAGGAGGGCCACATTGAAAATGTATATATTGTATATATTGTCTACTTCAATGACAATTTACAATGTATGAAAATATGAATTAAAGATAATAACTATGTATTTGTCCTTTTATTTGACATTCACACTCTATTACACATTCACATTACATTTTAAAAATACGAACTAAATCATATCTGTGCTAAATTGGTAATAAAACTTTACTATTCATATTATTTAAAATAAAGTTTATTGTTACCTGTCAAAATAATTATGAAGACAAAGGAACTTAATTTACATAAAAGCTGACCACAGAGTACAATTATAATTAATGAGAAGTATGTAACTGTTCACAATTTTGGATAATGTTTGTGAACTGTGGAACCAGTCAACTAGTTGTGATTGCATGACTGAATATAAATTGCAGTCAGTCAACATCGATCTGTTCTTCGACTTGTTTATTTTCATACAAGAAAACGCTTGCTCACAAATGTATGTGAACCTTAATAGTAACAAAAGCTTGGCAGCAAAGTTTTTAGGTGTGGAAATGCCATTGATGGCAAACATCCTTAAAACTCCAGCATAAGAACTGACTTGAACTTCTTCAGGGCAAAATCTGCATGTAGGTCAAGCAGCTCTAACTAACATTCTCAAGCTATAAAACCGATTTAATATCCCTAGATTCAAATCAAATAGTCAGGATAAAATGTTTTAAAATACAGCGAAAACTCTAAACAAAGAAAATTACCATCGACAGAGGATCGCAACATGCATAAGGGCCGCATAATATACTCTTGCAGGCCACATGCCCACCCCTGCCTTAATAGACTTATTATCAGAAGATATTACAGCTAATAATCTCCCAATGATTTCATGGTACATGTATTTAAATTTTACATTACAAAAACTCTAAAACGGAACTATAATTTTTTAACAAAATATTAGAAATTCAATGTCTTGAGTCTTATATGTTACATGTATTGTATTAGTCAGGGGGTAACAGAATAGGTCAATAACCTTTAACCAAGAATCTAGCCCAAGTATCCACAAAATGCCACAAACCCTGTTTCAGACAATGAAAACTAGTAGTTTACCATTCAGTGAAATGTTATGTATGCAGGTGATATACATGCAACAAGAAACTTTAACTCAAACGCTCATCTGTTGATTCAGTACAGTTAAAAATTGAAAGGATAATAACAGAAAAAAAAATTATGGAAGAAAATACGAATAAAAATTGTTTTATGAAAGTCGCATAATAAAAACAGTGTCTATCTGTATTTACCTGCTCTTCACTTGTGGAACAGTTCCTCCTTTCTGCCTTCATGAGGAGTTCTTTCATTTTATTGACGACATCCAGCACCTCAGTGTCGCTGCCATACTTCAGTAGCGTGCCCAGTCTGTCATGAGCGGAAGTCAGTATGGTCACGTCTGCCTCATCAGGTACTCCATTTGAATGTTGTGAATCTGAAAACTGATGCAGTAAACCTTTTTCTCATAAAGCAAAGCAAGGTATAAATAAACTGAGGACTGATAAAATACATTTAAGATGTTAATTTTACAGATACTTACTTAATAAAAATTTGGAAAAAATCAACAATTGACTTGGTTAGATGATGATCTAGTTAAATAATTAGTATTTTAGTTTAGTTTGTGTATAATAAGCGGTTTAAAAAGAGACAGAGAATATTAATTTAAATCTAGAAATTATTTTTTTTTAAAATAACAAACTTTTTCTTTCAAATGTCTCCCTGCTGAATGTAGTTCTTCTAAAAGATCTTTTTCACTGAGATCAATTTTCCTCCGTAATTCATCTGACAACATTCTTTGAAAAAAAATAGAAATAATATGTACTAACTGCTGGAAGCCAACTGGTATTTGGTTAAGCAAATATTTGCACCAGTTTTGGTTTCAAAGTAAACTAACCTTATCTCTGATTCAGCTTTTCTCAGAGATGCCTCTAAGCTGTCTTCATTTGTTTCTAGCATCGGCACAGAGTCATTCCCTTCCTCCTGGAAAGACTTCAACCTGAGACTGACCTCGGCCACATCAGAGTCTAATGACTTAACTGCCTCAGAAACTAGAACACAATTTTCACATTTTCTGTGCATGGTGGCAAAACACTGCAAAGATAAAAATAAATAAATTGTTTAAAAAAGGAAATATTTTATAGCTCGTTTTATCATGTCAAAGCTTTTTAAGAAAGGAAAGTGCATATTATATTCCAAGCACAATGATGCTCAGTTTGTATTGACATGAATGCAGGATAAAACCTAAAGCTCGTAGAGAAAAACAGTCATCTAAAAAATATATAATAAATTTTACTATCTATCACTCAGGTGGCTGAGTGGTGTAGAGCGCTCGACTGTACGCTTGAGAGTCCACAGTTTGATCGTCGGTGAGAACCAAGGGAATTTTTTGAAAGTCCTGATGAAAGTTGGTTCAAAGTCCCTCAAGTCCACAATGCTTTAAATGGTTACCAGACTTTAGTTGGAGAAGTAAAGGCTGCTGGACTTTGTGCTGACTACACAATCCCTTACAATGTCGAGGTTACAGAAACATATGTTACACTTCATAGGCCCCGATGGACTTTAAGGGCTTGGGGATCTTTTTTTTTTAACAACCTAAGATAATCTTCTGAAAGGAAATAATCTACTGTTGAAAGTTGAAGCTATGAAAGACTTATTTTAATTTCCAGATCACAATCACCTGGCAGAAAATTAAGGGCAACCAACCTACTTTACATCGTGTTCCTGTCTGAGTTGTGACGTTAGTAACCAAAAAAAAAAGGTGGGGGGGGGTCAATGCTGTATTCTAAATTTTGACCACGTGTGGCCGGTTTGAAGTAAAAGTTCCATTTAAAAAAAAAAAGGAATGACAGAAGACAAGTATCATCTCACAAAAATCAAGAACTTTAATGAGGGAAAGATTGAGTGTACAAATATAAGTTTAGAATACCTCACAGATTTAAATCATACTTTATTACCCGAGCAGAAAATGTTTTTATAACAGTTTATAACGTGGCACAGATGAAGTAAATTTAGAATGAGCGTAATATATCATTTTATTAAAGAGTGAAGTTTTTTTTTATTATCAAATTGTAACGACATAATTCTGATCTAGTACCACTGATATTCTAAAATGATGTGATTCAGTTTAATGTCCAATTTTGAGGTTGTAATTTAACTATACTTTATAAAAAGTTTGTTAAATTACAGTATTATGGGTACTGCCCATGAATGGCTTTCCCATTTAAGATTCTGTCTCATTCCCAACTGTCTATGGACTCTGACGTACTTTGGTTTTCACCATATAAGTTAATATTGAATGACAACTCTCCCCAAATAAGAATTATGTAATTTTCAGAATCATAAATGGGAAGTACCACTGATCAAGGTACTTATTAATCAACAAAAGTTTCTCTTACATTAACACACACTGGCTCTTTACAAGTCACACAGTACATTTTGACATCCTCTTCATGCTTTGGACATTTCTCAATCACATTCTTTTTCATGACATTCTCTAGGGACAACTTGTGAAACTCGTCAAGAGAGATAATTGTGTGATCAGAAGTTGTCTTTCCACATAAATGCACCTTCGGATACAAAAAAAAAATGGTGAGGTTAAAAAAAAATGTACACATTAAAACAATTTACCAACTGAATGCAAACATTTAAAACTTACCTTCAGACAACTTTCACATAGTCCATCAAAACACTGCATACACCAGTCTGATGCTGTCACTGTTACATTCCTTCGTTTACAGATGTCACACAACTTCTCTAAACTATATAAAAAAAACACTATTTTCATAACATAATCCTTTTCAAAATAATATATTTTATAATGGTATGTATAGAAATATATATATATATATATATATAAATATATATATACATTCATATAATTATACAATTGTGGCATTGATTTCTATGACCTAATTTATTTTACAAAAAAGGCTTTAAAAGCCTCACAATAAGCTTGTACATTAAATAGTAAAGTTGTGTTTTTCATGAAAAATTTGACTGATTCGAATCAAGGATAACATAAGTTGAGAAACATGTAAATAAATGTATTTGAAAAAAAACTTGCATAAATCTTAATTTATTTTACACCACATAAACGTTGAATATGTTACCTAAATGCTTCAATCACTTCTGTCAACTTGGCTGCAAACCTATCCATCTTAAAGCTTTCCACACATGCTTCTTTATCAATACCTGATGGTACAATAATTTGTTTACTACACTTGGGGCATGGGAAACTGCGCTGTCCATTTTCAGATATCTAAAGATATTATGATTAAAATAAAATCAATTTATTTTACTAACATTGTTTTACACCAGGGACGTGGCATAAGTGTCGGTCATAACTCATAGTAGAGAAAAATGTATTGATGTTTTTGCGCTATATACTAAGCACAAACAAATAAAGATTTATGTATTTGTATAAATTATTAGACTGACAACAAATACAGTATATATATATAAAAATGAAAGTTATATATATTTCAACTTGTAGTCATTTTATTATGAATGATTATGCTAACTATATTCAATAAACACAGTACCATTATTATACAACATTTTCTATAAATATGACAATGACCGGCAACACTCACACCTTGTCCCTGTTTTACACTGATTATAATAAAACAAGACTAAAATTGTAATCATTCTAATGATGCATGTGTTAATAAGTGTATGCAGAAGCATATGTAACCTGCATGCTTCAGGCACCTTGGGCTACAATGTGTCTAGGTCCCAACAAAAGCTAACTTTGTACTATTTTCAATATCTTTTTTTTTTGTATTATGTAAGCAAAATTATGTGCATTTTGTATCTTAAATACTTAGAGTATATGAATTTAGCATAGTATTGCAGTATAAATTACTGAAATATATATGAAACCAAAATAACTGCCAACATGTTTACCTTTTCTGTGATGTAATTTTCTAAGCACTGGGAACAGAATGAATGGAAACAAGGTAGGAGTCTTGGTTGGCGGAGAACACCTTGACATATTGTACATGAACAGTGTCTGTCAACCAGTTCTTTAAATCTGAGGATACGAACATTTATAGTTTGTAGTTATCAGTACTGAATATAAAGGAATAGTTAGGGTGTGTAATGATTTTATTCTGTTTCCACGGCACAAGTGACGTTTCGTCGTCTGGTCGTTACAGCCGCCAGTGGCTTTCATATTTGGTAACTCTTTCGTGAACAATGTTTAAGAAAAGAAACAGTAACACTAAAAGTTCAAGGAAGAATATGTCGGTCTTATTTATCCATGGGCCTAACGAAATTAGTCGAAATTAACGGCAAACTGATGAAACAGGGCGCACACTTTATATTATTTTTTATCTCTCTCTTTTTTTTTTGCGTCCTACTTCTGACATATGATGTCTTAGAATGCCCAAGCCAGCTTCTATTCATTGTTATGGCATCTATTATGAGTGACTTGACTTGCAATGCATAAAAGTGGAACTCACAGAAAAAAAAAGAGGCACGAGATGGGTAGAGGTGTGAGATGGGTAAATGCGACCTTACACATAAAAATAATACAATGATGTGTCAGTGACAGGCCCGTAGCGTGCTGGGGGCTACGGGGCCGCCCACCTCCGCGTTTTGTCCGCCCCCCCCCTCTGCTTGTTTGCTCTACTTAGTAACATTTATTTCATGCCACCTCTGCTATTGGCCTGGCCCCTGCTGTAGAATTTTCACGCTACGGGGCTTGTCAGTGCCCCCCCCACCCGATGCGGCCTTAGCATAATGGTTGAATGCACCGGGGCCTATGGCCGCGGTTCTCAATCGGTGGTACGCGTACCCCTAGGGCCTAGGGGTATGGAATAGTTTATGCAGCGGTATGCAGCGACGTGTCTATGCCCAAGTTTCGAATTTAGAAAGGTTAAGCACGTTCCATTATGACAATAAGCAGTAGATTTATTCGCGAACTTACGCGTGAAGGGGGACAATCGCAGCCTTTGGGGTACAGTTGCGAAAAAAGGTTGAAGACCGCTTGCCTATTGAGTGAGTAATGAATGTGGGGACTAGAGCACTAGCTGCCGCCTTAACTACCCCAATTAATGTCAAGTACCCAGGGCCGCTTTATCATATAGGCACAGTAGGCACTGTGCCTAGGGCCTACGAAAGCCAGAATGGCAAATAAGTGCCGGTGCATTCTTGAAAAAATATTTAAAAATGAGATCGGGGAGGGCCTACCACTTTGAAAGTGCCTAGAGCCTACGATGGCCTTAAAATGGCCCTGCAAGTACCCATTTAAAGTTGGGGGAACTTGGAGGACTCGACTTAACATGATCCATTAAAAATGTCCCCAGGTCCTCACCGAGAATCGAACGCGGGATCTTCGACCGTACAGCGCTAATCACCAAAAAAAAAAACCGCTCATTTTCGCCTCCTTCCATTCCAATTGGCGCCGTACATGAAGCAGTTTCCCTATTTGCCACCCCAGAAACCTCTATACGAGTGAGGCCCGTAAACTCGCAATGGTGACGTGCAACTGTGCAGACATCATGCAGTGTTTGCTGCTGCATCGCGTGCCGTCATGTCATTAGATGTCACCTCAATGAGCGACACATTGTTTTTTTATAGCGTGTCTTTACGTCGAATTGTACCATTTTTATATTTCGACATGAATTTATGGCCCAAATGATACGGTTGATCTTTTATTCTTTTTTTTTTTTTTATTTTTTTTTTAAACAAGGAGCGTTTCGGTACCAACAACTAATAAAATCTCTCATAACGTAGGCCTATCCATTACCTGTCAATAGATAAAACATACAACAGAGGCAGCTCTAGCTATATGGTTAAGGATGTGGGGGGGGGGGGCTTTTGTTGAGTGTTATATATTATGGTGCAGAGAGTCAGCAATACGTGTTTCTATATTTTGTCACAAAAAGTTTCCAAAATGATCCCATACGCTCCGAAGGCGCAGCACGGCCCTTTGGGCAGTTGTTCCAATCGCCACTCCACAAACCCTTGGAGCAATGTATCGGCTGTACTCACCCCCCCCCCCCAGTTACACCCCCACAGCCAGTCTGGATATTTTACGGACTTTAAAAAAAAAAAAACAACAACTCTGACATTGCTGCATTTAAATTATTGACTACATATGTGAATGATGACCGCGACAAGAAATATTGTGGCTGAAATCTCAGGCGGTGGTGGGAGGGAGAGAAGTAGTGTGTGTGTGTGTGTGTGTGTGTGTGTGTGTGTGTGTGTGTAAGTATGGAAGGGAGGGGGGTGGTGATAAACAGAGAATACAAGGGAGATAACATCCCGGTTCATTGACTCGCTACTTGATGTCACGGGTGGATGATGATTGACTGCCGGCGCCGTTAATCACCTTGACCCGTAACCGAAGGTCAATTTTTTGTTTCTAATGTATGAAGAAAAAAAAAATTATTCCACCCCCCCCCCCGTCCCCCCTTCAACTTACAGACATGGCAATGAAGTATGGCGGGGGTAGGGGAGGTAGGAAAAGGGGGGGGCGGCATTAAAGTGCTAACCCAATAACTGCATTGCCATTGTTTGCTGACTGTGCAATTTTTGTAACAGAGCAAAATAAATGAACACACTTTAATCTTTAAAGCCCACAGACTAGTTGACTCTGGTTCTAAAAAAAAAATTCCGGTTCTATTTTTTAATCATCTGATCCCTAGAAATTCTAAAAGGGCTATACAAATTATGGGCAAAAGCGTGGGTGATGGGGTGGGGCTGGATGGGTCAATTGGTAAATGGGAATGACCTCAACAGATGGGTCATTTGTGTATATAGACAGACTAAAGACAGGCAGGCTGACTGACATATGGGAAGATAGATACATAGATATAAAAAAAAGTTAGATCGTCTGATAAATAGTCGGATAACTAGTTAGATACATGCACAGATAACTATTTGGATTCATGCACATGTTGATAGTTCGCTATGATTAAAACCAATTAAAAAAAAATTTAGTAAAACTAACCTGTCATCACTTTCCATGGTAACGATTAGTTAAAATTTAACAAACCATCAGAGGTTCTTGTATATTTTCAATCTTCATGAGCTGAGTTCTGAAAAAAAAGATAACGAATTTGAACACCTTATTTACATAAACCCACATATTAGACATATAATATACATACTAGCTGTACCCTGCAAAACCTTTGCATAGAGTTATATCCCCTTAGGCTTGATCGGTAGGTTAGGTTATTTCTGGCATAGATATATATGATTTTTTGGTTTCGGGCAGATCCGATTTTTTCATGATTGTATTTTAAACATGAATACTGTTGTATTAATTCTTTACTTTCGATTTAACGCACAGCCCAATTCGCTTTTAAATAAATTATAATCTGCGCGTTGACCTCTACAATAGCTTGTTCACTGTTTGAATCATTTCCACTTTTTTATATAATTAAAACAGAATCAAAATCATAGAACGGAACGATTTTTTGTTTCTAATGAGGCAATAAATAATCATGTAAATTCCTGCATGCAATACACTGATACCAGAACATAATTTGCAATTTTTTTTTTTACTTTTTTGCATTTATAATTTCTTAACGTATTCACACTGGCCTATATTCATATCATGAGCTTAAGGAAATCTACAAAAAAGGCCCAGGAGAACGTGCCCGTAAGACTGTAAGACAGTGTAAGATGTATAGTTTACTGTACATTTAATTGCCAAGTATTCTTTTTATATTCAAATGGTACAGGACCCTGTAACACAAGATTTATTGCCGGAGTTCAATGTATTACACTAGTCAAAATATCTGACATATGGTTATATAGAACTCCCAGATTTGGTGGGAATGAATTAAGGAGTTAAAAATGTGAGGATTTTCAAATCGAACTTCGATTAGTTTTTGCTGTAACTCATTTATCGATCATGTCTAGCGAATTGAGCTGGTTTTTTTTTTTAATCTGTAGAGGCAAATACTTTAAAAAAAAAACAGCTAAGAGATTCAAATTTCAGCATTCAAATTATTCAGAAACAGGGCCGTTTCTAAGTTTTCGGGGGCCCCAGGCAGACTTTAGGAGAAACTGGGAAGCCCCATGCAAAAGAGCCCGTCGGGGCATTAAGCATCATATTTAAAAGGAATCTGTTGAGAAAAGGGGTCCTTCAGAAGTGGAGGCCTTAGGGACATACCTGGTTTGTTTTTCTACATGAATGGCTTTGATTAGAAATGATACGTTTCAACATGCGTATATATGTCTGTGTGGAAGTCTCTGCCTATGAATCACAATTATCTATGAAAGTCTCTGTCTACTGCCCCCAAACATATACGGAAGACTCTGTCTACTGCCCCCAAACATATATGGAAGACTCTGTCTACAGCCCCCAAACATATATGGAAGACTTTGTCTACGGCCCCCAAACATATATGGAAGACTCTGTCTACTGCCCCCAAGATCTCTCAAAACTTCTGAAAGTGTCAGCCTAAGCCCAGCGCCCAGTCCAATACAAAAAAGAACGATTCTGTGTGTTCCTTAATGGCGTGTACATGTCGTTATCTTCATATGAAGCAGTCTGCATGTCTGTCAGTGCTGTGATTTCGTCTGTCAAGCGTCTCTATCTATCTATCTATCTATCTATCTATCTATCTATCTATCTATCTATCTATCTATCTATCTATCTATCTATCTATCTATCTATCTATCTATCTATCTATCTATCTATCTATCTATCTATCTATCTATCTATCTATCTATCTATCTATCTATCTATCTATCTATCTATCTATCTATCTATCTATCTATCTATCTATCTATCTATCTATCTATCTATCTATCTATCTATCTATCTATCTATCTATCTATCTATCTATCTATCTATCTATCTATCTATCTATCTATCTATCTATCTATCTATCTATCTATCTATCTATCTATCTGTCCCCGATGAGGTAATATGTAACACACGTCAAAAAGGACACGTTGGATAGGACCGAGCTATATCAATACTAACATTCTGCAACACCCAAACCATTAAAAGACGCCCCCCCTCCCCACTGCCCTTGTACTGCTAATTTTAGTACACATGACGACAATTTTTCATTAACCTAAGCCGGATAAGCCATATTTCTGTAAGTTCTAAGCCGGATAGATGAAAGTCTTGTGCACATTTATCTATATACGCGAGTGAAATACATTAAAACTTAAACCTGCCCAGAGGCGGACTACGGTCAGTTGGGGGTCAAGAGTGAAAAAATAATATATTGGACCCTTTAGGTAAAGAGACATCGAAGTATGTATAAAGCTGGGGGGTACCAGCCATAGATCTTATTGCTCCACACCCTAACCCTATCCCTAACCCTATCCGTATCCCTAACCCTAACCTAACCCTAATCCTGAAAAAAAATTCTGAAAAAAAAAAGTATATATGCCATGTTCCTTATTCCCTAATATAATGGTTTTGGCTGGTGCCGGAGCCACTGCGTAAATAACATGCCAACTTTTATTCTCAGCCAATGAAATTCCAGTGGTACTCAAATTGTCAGTCGCGACCCATTGGTAAGTTGAGAGCTGTTTGGACCTTAGTCTCCAAAATTAGTAAAAAATTACTTAATCGAGAATGTATATAAATAATTTTAGTTTGTCTTTCTTAAATCCTCTATTCTCTTTCTTTTCAGATGTGTCACAAAAAAAAACAACATGTTTTTAGAGGGTTAAAAATCGCAAAAGTTTTAGAAACAATGCAGAACTCGATTTCTCCAGATTTAGCAGCCAATAAAAATAAAATAAAAGTTATATATATGTATATATATATATATATATATATATATATATATATATATGTGTGTGTGTGTGTATATATATATATATATATATGTATATATTTTTATCCAGATTTAAGCTGAAGATAATGCGGACAAAACTACACGTCAAATTTTATTATCTTAGGGACACCGAAGCTGAAGTAAATCATTTTAAAATGTCACTTATTTCAAGTCCTTCCATACCTGTGTTTACCTGCAGATAGCTCGCGTCATTGATCATCAAAGAACAATCATGACAATATATAATCTCATGTCTCTTGAGCTGAACGCGGTGATTGTTTACATTGTGTGTGTGCTACAGAGATCTATTTTAAACTGTAAGTTTATCACGGAAGTTTACTGTATAAATGTTTATCACGGAAGTCTAAGTTTATATACTATGTAATATTAAACGGGGGAATGGGGAGGGTCTCAAATTGTAACTTTTTTGTGATGTGTGTGTGTGTGCGTGTGTGTGTTCAGGGCCGGCCTTAGCACTGCACGGGATCTAGGACAAGAGAAATAGCGGGGGCCTAGGTCAAGTGCCGCGGGCTTTATGCCCACCCACAACGCTGACGGGCGTTGTCGTTTCAAATGTGTTGGATAAAAAAAAGACACTTTAACCCCCCCCCCTCCCCCCGGAGCCCAAAAAACCCACCCCGTCCCGTTTAGGAGGACAATGTTTATTTGGTGGCTGTGTAGCGGAGGCAGTTTCAACTCACCGGGGCACGTCACAGGCACTTACCTATCTATGTTTTTCCCGTGCTGGTAATTTCACTATAAACATATTACAGGGGCTTTACGAAACAATTACGAAACAATTACATGTCATGGTTGGGGGTGTGGGTGGGGGGTAGGGATCTAAGTCCATTGAACAGACGCAAAAAACGGTTTTCAATTTATCTGCTTTTAAAATTATCTAGATAATCTGCTCACTAAATAGCTGCATTCCAATCAACAGCAGAAAACGTATTGAACTAATAAGTCTCTCTTTTTTTTTAAATGGAATAAAACTGGAAACAACATCCATTGACATGCGCGTCACACCGACGACAACAACAATGGCCGGCATGCTGTCTACACGACTGTCACAGTCAGCCCGAAACAAGCGAGGACGTATCAAGTGTCACATCCAGTTGACTGCGAGAACATTCCTCCCCCTCCCCCCTCCCCCCACACACACATACACATAATCCCTCCACCCAAAACCTTCGATCCACAAAGGGGACGCGATTGAATAGATTGATAACGGAACTTTTCCAGCAATCTGAACAATGAAGCAGCCCGATCAATTCGTCTTCGCCAATAGTCATCGATACTAATAAATGTACTGCGACTGATCCCGTCAATAACCATTTGCAAGATTTACGCAGCCACGATCTGTTGACTTTTCTGAAATGGATCACTCGAGGCAGTCAAATGAGCTTCCGGTCTCGATCGATGAAGAATATAGCAATAAATGTCTCGGGTATCTGATACAAATAGTTTTATCTGTTGATCGTGGGTACGTCTTTCAATGGACAAGTGGTTTATCTGGTTGGAGTGAGTGCTACGGTGTTGGTTAGCTCGTAACCCCAGTCAGGCTGGTAAACAGTTTGGGTATGAATCTTAGAGTGCCATTTACATGTGGCCTCTGATGTTCAACGAATATTGCTTGAACATAAAAAAAAAGTTACAATTATAGTTTCACATAAGACGACGCTACTGAATATGTGTGGAGTAGTGTTGACAGTGGCATAAGTGGGGTTGGGGAAGCATTTTATCAACTGCCTAAAGGAGGGGAAGTCATTTCGGATGTAAATTGTCGAAATACGAACTTAATTTGTATAACGACGTCGGGAAGAGCATTATGAAGGTGGAAAAAAAATTTAAATTACATTAATTAATGTCTGCCGGTTTAATTTGAAAAAAAAACAACAGTTGACATCATTTTGTAAGTGACATCATTATGCAAGTGAGATCATTATGTAAGTGACATCATCATGCAAGTGACATCATTATGTAAGTGACAGCATCATGCAAGTGACATCATCATGCAAGTGACATCTTCATGCAAGCGACATCATTATGTAAGTGACATCATCATGCAAGTGACATCTTCATGCAAGCGACATCATGATGTTGAAGATTAGGAACGTGATCAGTGCCGCTACATGCTGGGAAGGGGACGGATGGTCGTGCGGTAACGCGCTCGACTGTCGAACTGAAGGTACCTGGTTCGATCTCCAGGGAGGAACAAGGAAATTTTTCAGGTCTTGGCTCAAGTTCCCGATATATCTCCCGTGGTGCCTCCATGGTCATTGCAATATCGGCTATGGGGGCGATGAAAGAAGGGCACCATAAAAACCGTCCCCTTAGTGGTTTATAGGATCTAAGAGATTTTATCTCATCCTTACAGGGAAATTTACCGTATTTCTCCATGTATAAGCCACCCCTCTTTTCCAAAATTTTCAAGCCCAAAAAGTGTATGATGATGAGTGTATGAGTGATTATTATGAATCTTGAATTTTGTTTCTTTGTAAATTTTCTTTCTTTATAACTTGTTTCTCTAATAAAATATTTTTTTTTCTAAACTTCAAAGTCCAAAAATTTGGGGTGTGTGTGGGGGGTGGGGTGGCTTATACAAAGGGGGTGCTTATACATGGGGAAATACGGTATCTTAATTTATTTGTTTCTCTGCAACGAAGCTGGTCCATTTTGTTTTAATGGAGAAAGGGAGATGGGGGGTAGGGAGAAGGGGAGTAGGGTGATGGGGAGTAGGGAGAAGGGGAGTAGGGAGAAGGGGAGTAGGGAGAAGGGGAGTAGGGAGAAGGGGAGTAGGGAGAAGGGGAGTAGGGAGATGGGGAGTAGGGAGAAGGGGAGTAGGGAGATGGGGAGTATGGAGAAGGGGAGTAGGGAGATGGGGAGTAGGGAGAAGGGGAGTAGGGAGAAGGGGAGTAGGGAGATGGGGAGTAGGGAGAAGGGGAGTAGGGAGATGGGGAGTAGGGAGAAGGGGAGTAGGGAGAAGGGGAGTAGGGAGAAGGGGAGTAGGGAGAAGGGGAGTAGGGAGAAGGGGACCGGTTACATCTGGGGCACTTGTTAAAGAGTATGTCACGAGCCCCAGGTGTAACTGGCTGCGGCACCAGGCCTGTTTGACGCGTCCCAATCGTCGATCCTGATCCCCACCACCACAAACACCATTAGACTTAAGGATCCTGTCGCGCTAACTGCTTGGCCAGTCGAATCTCGAGTAAGCTTTGTGGGGAAATTCTAAAGGGACACTTTTTGTAAAGTGGTTACGTATTAGTTATTGGGCAACAGACAAACATCAGAGGCGGCCCACATCAGTACTAGACGGGCCTATGGCGAGTGTCATTTGTTGGGACCTGGAACTGCGTTGTAGTATAGTAACTATCACAGGTAACAAGAAAAAAACGACAACAACAAGAACCAAGCACGACCCCCCCCACCCTTTTCCTTTTCAGGCGAATTACCTGGTGCACTTGCACCAGGTGCCCCTCCCCCCTCCCAAAGACCACTTCTGATAAACGTATCTTTACAAAAAAAACTTTGAATGTGATGTAGGTAATATCTAGTGTGTGTGTGCGTGTGTGTGTGTTTGGGGAGAGGGGCAGGGGGGGGGGAGAGTGGAGAAGAGAGAAAGGGAATTACAATTTATTTATTTTTAAATCAGATAATAAACAAAAAAGAACACAATAGAACGAAAAAAAAAACGTTCTATTTCATTAAAAATTCCGTTCCGTTCTAAAATAACAAGTAACAAATCGCGTATTTGTCCAACCGTTCTTTCAATATTTTGTTTTTAATCTTTACGTTTACCGATATGGGAGATATTAATGAAAAAAAATCTATATATGATTTTTTTAATTCCCTTAAAGTCAAGTGAAATGGAAGCCTGTGTTGTGTTGTGTTTTTGTTATTCCCCCCCCCCCCCCAAAAAAAGCGATACCGTATTTGGTGAAATAAAAAAAAAAGCGATACCGTATTTGGTGAAATAAAAAAAAAAGCGATACCGTATTTGGTGAAATAAAAAAAAAACACACAGGAAAGTTTCAATCAGCGATGAATGAAACGCGTTTTGCAGGGTCGGCTTATCGAACGTAACAAAACTTTGCAAGATATCTGCGTATGATTGATTGGTTTATAATAACGCAAAATCATAATATGAATGAAAGTAACGGTAGTTGATAGACTGTGTGTGTGTGTGTGTGTGTTTGTGTGCATGCGCCAAGTTGTGTGCATTCAGGTTGTTTTCGTCTGAACTTGGGGAAATATTTTTTTATGGTGGTTAAACGAATTCTTAGGTATAAAATGAATGGCGTAGAAAAATCGTTGCATAGTTTATTTGTTTCTTCCAATGGTGAGTTGAAGCCGGGGAGAATTTAAAAAAAAAAAGAAATCTTATTTGTAAAGAAATAACACAAAATATTTCATGCTATTCAATGTGAATGATTTTTCAGTGAATTTTAATGTATGCAGTTGTTGTGTTCTCATGTCTTTGGCAGAGACATTCAGAGGCGGTTTTAAGGATGGGCGTACCCGATTACTTTGGGGGCCCCCACAAAATAAGCCCTTTAATATGTCTCTCTTTTTCTATAGGGCCCAACATTTCCCTCTGCGCTCGGGGCAGGCACGTAGCGTGAAAATTCTACAGCAGGGGCCAGGCATTCTACAGCAGGGGCCAGGGAATAGCAGGGGGGCAGTAAATACATTTTACTAAGTAGAACAAACAAGCAGAGGGGGCCAGACAAAAGGGAGGGGGAGCCCGGCCCCCCTGGCCCCCCGCACGGTACGGGCCTGGCTCGGGGCCTCAACTGACATATGTCTGCCCCTGGAGACAGAGACTCTATGGGGCCCTATGCAGTTATACTTTAGGGCCCTGAATGGATCAGACATTATAGAAGTAGGGGCCCTTCGGCAGTGATGTCCCTTTTATCAGTGAGGCCTAATTTGCATAATCAGTTTTTTTTGGTTTTTTTTTTTTAAATAAATATTACAATCATGTCCGTATCAAACATTCTCTCTGACTTCGTATTTCGAGGAGATTAAAAAATAAATAAAAGCTTGAAGATGAAACAGATGATATGACTTGTTTTGTTACAAATGTATTTTGAAATACAATTCTTGTAGACCCACCGGGCACAAAATAATAATTGCTATGCTACACAGACATTGAATCACTTACATGGTTGAAATTGTGTTAGATTGTATATGGAGAATTGGAGATGGTGAACTGATTGGATCGATTATTGTCGATGTTTTGGAGATGAACGTGAGATGTATTTTAAAATTTATCAGTTCAAGGATTTAACAAAACTAACATTAAAAAAGATACATATTTATGAAATATAAAGTCAAGGAAAGCAAGGCCCTTTTACAAGGTTTCTTTTTTTTTTTGGGGGGGGAGGGGGGCTTTATGCAGAGACATGTAGAGGTATTTGTGTGAAGGTATGTGTAAAGGTATGTGTGAAGGTATGTGTAAAGTTATTGTGAAGGTATTTGTGTGAAGGTATTTGCGTGAAGGTATCTATTAGAGTTCCAATATCATTATATTTAAAAGAAATTAATGTGAAGGGCTCATTTGCCAATTTCAAGTAGAGGAGCTCTTTGCCATTGTTTGGTTGTTCATAAAAACATATATGAAGGGAGGGTATCTCGGGGGAGGGAAAGGGGGGGGGGCTTGTCTTACACGAGGGAGGGGACGATAACAGCCAAAATAAATCTTCCCATGTTGCCTCAATGAAAGGACCAGATATTTTACTCACAGATCCTACAATGAAAGGACCAGATATTTTACTCACAGATCCTACAATGAAAGGACCAGATATTTTACTCACAGATCCTACAATGAAAGGACCAGATATTTTACTCACAGATCCTACAATGAAAGGACCAGATATTTTACTCTAAGATAATACAATAAAACACATATAAGAAAATTTTCATTTATTTTTTTTATCAACATCACAGCCAAAGGTGCACTGGTCGGAGGCACGCCAGTAATGAGAGTAAGAGAGGCACTTTATTTTACATTCGTATAGCACACCTTCTAAGACACCCGTTGCGTTTCCAGTGCCGAACCTAAGGATTTGGGGGGCCGGGTGGGGGTTGGCTTGGCCTCTTTGGGGGGCCCCTGCATTTGTTATTCGACACCATGACATGAGATAATATACTCAATATTATATATTTTTTTAATTTTGGCCCCCCCCTCAAGCTGGGGCCCCGGGGGCTTTGACTTCTGATCCCCCCTTCCCCTCACCATAGGTACTCCTCTGTGCGTTTCTATGACTAATAGCAATATGCAAAGCGAAATAAGTATTGTGAGTTGATAAGAAACATTTTTCAATGACTTCCAACCTTTTGTTTTTCCCTTATTAATTTCAACATGGCCTAATTCCTTCTCTCTCTCTCTCTCTCTCTCTCTCCCCCCCCCCCTCCCTCTCTATAAGGCCAAAACAGCAATTGGCTTCATTATACACAGTCTGCCAAGAACAATAAATCTTGTCAACACAATCCAATGCAGAGTAATCGCGAGAATTAAGTCCCCCTTGACTGGGCGAGTTAATGAAATGAAAAACTTTCAGTCGTTGTGGCAGTAAATCCTACCAGTCAGTCAGTCATTTCCAAGTGTAACACACAGGGAAGGGGGAGGGGAGGGGGGCGTACCCAGGTGGGAGTCGCCAAAACAAACCAGCACATAAGGGACCGTTCACATATAATATATAATGCAAAAATGTCAATTTTTTTATCCTCCTCTCTCACCCCCCCCACCATATAACATTATGTAACATTTGTGTGATCTAACAATATGACAAAAATAACAAATTTGCATCCCCCCCCCACACTTTCGGCGTTATATGTGAACGGCCCCTAAATGTTGTTTACATGCTGTTGTTTTTTTCATTATTTTTTTTTAAATAGAAGGAAACAAATTCTGTCAAGTTTTTTTTTTTGTTTTTCTTTTTGGTTTAGGTCGTACACAATGCAACAATTAGGTCAGCTTGAACCAGGCCCGTAGCGTGCGGGGGATGGCCAGGGGCAGCCCCGTAGCCAAGGGGGCACTGGGGGCCGTGCCCCCCCCGCTAGCTGAAAAAAGAAGAAAAGAGGAAAAAAGAAAGAAAAAGTAAAGATGTCCCCCTTGCTGGGTATTGGTGCCCCCCTGCTGACTTTGACCTGGCTACGGGCCTGGCCAGGGGGGCCGGCCCCCCCCTGCGTTTTGTCTGGCTCCCTCTGCTTGTTTGCTCTACTTAGTAAAATATATTTCCTCCCCCCCCCCTTTTCCTGCTATTGCCTGGCCCCTGCTGTAGAATTTTCACGCTACGGGACTGGCTTGAACTATGGTATAACAAACAACAACAACAATAACCCACATAAACATCGACTATTGTTTATTTGTTGTTTTTTTTTCCAGACAGGCCTCAAGATGTTTCGGTAAGTAACCTTTCCCATTTGACCTCTCCTCACGTGACCTTATATAGACTCGGAGAATTGAACGGACAAGTCTCTTTAGCGCCGTGCCTTTAAGTGTCTAATGCCAGATCTCCCTGTTGGGGAGAAGGGGGAGGAGTGGTGGTGGTGGTGGTGAGAGAATGCTAGGGCTGTTGGAGAAGGGTGTACAGCGGTTAATATCGGGTCAAAGGTGACCTATTTAAAAATTCAAAGCTGATCGGAATGGTAACACACACACACACATGTACGCACGAACGTATCCGCACGTAGAAAAAAACACGTACTGGTAGAATTGTTTCAATACACATTACATGTATCTACCGCTTGAGATATGTATAATTGTTTCAATACACATTACATGTATCTACCGCTTGAGATGTGTAGAATTGTTTCAATACACATTACATGTATCTACCGCTTGAGATATGTAGAATTGTTTCAATACACATTACATGTATCTACCGCTTGAGATATGTAGAATTGTTTCAATACACATTACATGTATCTACCGCTTGAGATATGTATAATTGTTTCAATACACATTACATGTATCTACCGCTTGAGATATGTAGAATTGTTTCAATACACATTACATGTATCTACCGCTTGAGATATGTAGAATTGTTTCAATACACATTACATGTATCTACCGCTTGAGATATGTAGAATTGTTTCAATACACATTACATGTATCTACCGCTTGAGATATGTATAATTGTTTCAATACACATTACATGTATCTACCGCTTGAGATATGTAGAATTGTTTCAATACACATTACATGTATCTACCGCTTGAGATATGTATAATTGTTTCAATACACATTACATGTATCTACCGCTTGAGATATGTAGAATTGTTTCAATACACATTACATGTATCTACCACTTGAGAAAGGCTGCTCCAGAATTAAATTATTGTGTCCCTATAATTGCAATAAAAGATGAGGATAATGGCTGAAACTGTGGGCATGTGACCACAACAACTTAGAACTATGTGGTCAAACAATATATTTTCCATTTTAAATGTTTACTTAAGTAAGTGAGCTATTGAAACGGCCTATCATAGTTCATATGTTAACTACCGGTTTATCACAGTTTACTGTTTTATCTATTTTACTGTCGGTCTATCGCAGTTTTTTGTTTTATCTGTTTTACTGTCGGTCTATCACAGCTGCGCAAAGCTTCTGTCTATCCGTTACATTTCACCAGTACTTAATCCTTTTTTTTTATTACTTACCATAGGCATTGGCGCTAAAATTCTTGCCTTTTTTTAAAAATCTTTTCACTAGAACAAAAGTCTGTGTTTACTTTCCATTATCGCTCAAGTCTACTTTTGACCAACCAATATCATACTAAAAAAAATAAAAATTGGTAGAGAAGTGTCGCATTTTCCTGTTATGAAAATTCGATCTTCAGAGCCGAATGTTATACTGCCACGAATTGCTATCAGTTGAAATACTCCAGCTGATCCTCCAACAATACTACATTTAATTTGTGATTGCCGGATACATTTAGATAGACATGCAATAAAACGTTACAGTGTGATACACAAAGTTGCTTTTGGTAGGTCTCTAGGGGCACCAGGGTCAGTCATTTCCAAGTGTAACACACAGGGAAGGGGGATGAGGGTGGGGGCGTACCCAGGTGGGAGTCGCCAAACAAACCAGCACATAAGGGGGGGGGGCGTTCACGTATAATATATAACGTAAAAATGTCACATTATACACTTCGGACCCATAAGCCTAAGAAAATGTCGGGGGGACATACCTAGTAGTAACTAATACTGAAAGAAGTTGGGGGTGGGGTGGGTGAGTGGGCCTTTACCACTAGCGGCCTTTGGTGTTCTGTACATACACGTAAACATACAAAATTGTGTTGATCACAAGATACATTAAAATAAAACATATTCAATTTGTTAAACAAATAAATAATTCTGCGAATCGGATATAGAGGGCATAAAACAAAGAAAGAAAGATCAGTAATGATAACAATGGATGATACAAAAATGGTAAGAACTTCCTTACCTATCAAAGTAAATTATCTCCACCCTTGCCACTGAACACAGTATGTATATATATCTATATATCTAGTAGAATATCCCCCGTCCTCGATCTTCTACTACTACTACTACTTGCGGCAAACTGTTCTGTTTATATGCAAGTCTTCCAACTACCACAACACACACACACACACATATATATATATATATAAATAAATGTTGACGAGCTGGCCGTGTTCGATACTTATGTCCCCTTTCTACCTTCAGTTCTGTCCCCTTACATCTACATTCAGCCCCCCCTCTCCCGCTTACCTCCCTTTCCCCCCCCCCACACACACAACCTTTACACTCTCCTTCTCCTTACGCTAAAAAAGCTGACTAGGTCATGTTGGCACTGCACTTATCATGACGGAAAGGGGGAAAGGGGAGAAATGATGGGGGAAAAGGGGGGTGGGGGTGGAAGATATAAACAACAACAAAATTCCTGTTTGGACGGAATCTTCTTAAGGTTTCTTTTTTTTAACGTCCCCCCCCCCTTACTCTTTTTCTTTTTATGGTGCTAGCCATTAAATATCAGACCTACAAAGTAACAGTGCCAGAATGTTATGTGTATACACGTATATATATATATATATATATATATATATATATATATATATATATATGCATGTTTAGGTCAGTGACACGTAAAATGCTATAGGTGCAGCTGTGGCGTAAATAGGGATGTGCGTGGCTGCGAATGGTGCTGTTAATGGTGCTGCAGGATCACGCCCCCCACGATATGTCCCATCGTTAATAATTTTATTCAAATCGACTAATTGAAAGATTCGTAAAGATTCACACATATATATCATGTAGAAAAATTTAAAAAAAAAAAAAAGATATTTGTGAGGTAACTAAAAAAAAATTCACGTTCTACCGAGATTTGAACTCGGATCGCTGGATTCAGAGTCCAGAGTGCTAACCATTACACCATAGAACCGGTTATTGTTTGTAAATCCCTATTATTTTTAATCAGACACATTTCATGGTCACAATTAAAAAAAAAAATCATGTAAAAGTAAAACGGATTAACACGAACATGTAAAAAAAATCAACACTTTTTAAAAACTCATTACGTAATACACACCAACCCTGTTTATGACACTTGACTGCACCGGCCCTGTTTACATTATGACACGTGATTGTACAGGTGGTGAGGACAAATAAACAACAACAACAAACAAAAAAAACCAGTGAATCTGTGATAAATCATAAAGGTTTGAACCCAGTCGCAGTGCAGGTGTCGCCATAACTAGCCACTGAGCTATTAGAGACATCTAGGAATGAATTTTGCATTTTATAACCAAATGGAAAGTTGATATAGGGGCCTATAACTTTTGTCTCAAATCTATCAGTTTATTCAATATAGATCCAACGGATAATTTAAAAAAAAACCTTTATCGATAAGCTCTTTTTTTTTTTTTGAAACATTACGTCTTTATATGAATATTGTTTTTACAACAACATGTAAAGTTGATTGATAACTTTTGTCTATTTTTGCTTCAAATAGTCTCAAATCTATCAGTATATTCAATATAGATCCAACGGATAATTAAAAAAAAACCAACCCATTATCGATAAGTAAGTACTTTTTTTGTGTGTGCACCTTTGCCTTTTTAGGAAAGTTAATTAAATATTTAACAAATGGATATGATAATCCTAATTTCAATGACCATGTCCATCATGTTTTGATGTATTTAAACTTCCATTAGTCATTTTGAAACAAATTGAAATTTAAAAAGAATTGTCAAAGTTCACTTTTCATTTTGCCTTATTTTATTGTATTTTCTTGAAACATAAAACTTCGAAGACGGGAAAAAAAAACACCTTAAAGGATGTCAGGGAACACGCCAAACTTGTCCCCATCCTACCCAAAAGCCGCCCCCAAAAAATGATGCCTCTGCATATGCCCCCCTCCCCGAGCCGACTCCAGACAATTTGGCGAGGGTGGTGAAAGTTTTTTTTTTTTAAAATTTGACGCCCCTACTAATTTGGCGCCCTAGGCAGCTGCCTATGTCGCCTATTCCCAGAGCCGGCCCTGCCCCCCCTCACCCCTTAGTCTTTACCTATGACCTTTATGACACATACGAACTGCCCTGTCTATGTTCAGTTCAGCAGTAGGTCACAACAGTCGGTTTCATACATTAGGTAACCATAAGACTCTCAAACACACACACACACATCACAAACACACACAAACACACATCCCACTTTAGTTTCCACTTCATTAATAACTTCATTTGACGGTACTTTGAATCCTGGAGCCCCTGACTATAGACAAAGGCGTGACCTCTGACACGAGGAGACGACAAGAGTAGACCACAGTCAATCTTCCGGACGATCTGATAAACTGTTGTGTTTTGAAAGTGTGTGTGTGTGTGTGTGTGTGTCTTCCAGGCTTCGGTGGTTCCTGGCGCGTATTCGATGACCTTCCCCCCATTCCGGGGGAGGGGGGAATGTGTGATGTCCCTGTAAAGATAAGATGAAATCTCTTAGATCTTATGAACCACTAATGGGACGTTTTCATGGTGCTCTTCTTTCATCCCCACCACCATAGCCGATAATGCAATGACCATGGAGGCACCACGGAAGATATATCGAGAACTTGAGCCAAGACCTGAACATTTTCCTTGGTCCTCACCGAAGCAGGTACCTTCAGGTCGACAGTCAAACGCTTTACCGCACGACCATCCGTTCACACGAATGGGGGCTTTCCGTTCATTTCTGAGCTGCTCCCGAAAGAGTCAATTTTTTTTTCTTTATTATTTAATAACTTTTACTGAATAAATCTTATCATTACAAAAACGGCACATTAAAGTATCCTTTGCTTACTCCTATATTAAAAGACAAGGTAAAAGGAAGAGAGGTCGGCTGAGAAACACCTGGTGGTGAGACCTTGTAGCGGACACCATAAAGCTGGGACACACCTGGAATCAGCTGGAGAAGATGGCAAAGGACAGAGGACTCTGGAGATCTGTTGTTGGTGGCCCCATACCCTGCCATGGGTGAAGGCCAATGATGATGAAGAAGAAGATGATGATGATATTAAAAGCAACAACAACATTATAATTCGGCTCTAATCAACCTCATACATTGGCCAGCCCAGCTAAGTTACAAGAGCGAAAGAAGACCCCCCCCACCCCCAATAGAATAGTGAGTCCAGGGTACGATCCTATGTGAGAACCATGAAATTTTTCCAAATATTATTTGGTGCACCCAGACTAAAGTTGGGAAGCAAAGACGGCTGGGCGTTTGTTAACTACATAATCCCTTCATATTGTGAGTTTATATACATAGAATTAGAAACAGCAGCTCAGAAAGCAGGTTTAACAGTAAATGAAACAAAGGCTCAATATATGATGTTACAAAGAAATGAAAAAGAAGGAAGAGAAAAATTTTTCAAAATCAGTGATAGAGCATTTGAAAGAGTAGAAAACTTTAAATACCTGGGATCAACCATAAGTGAGAAAAACGATATAATGATAGAGATAAAAAACAGAATAGAAGTAGGGAACAGAATATATTATACACTGCATAAAATACTGAAAAACAGACAGATCTCCAGAAAAATTAAAAAAACCATATACAAGACAATGATCCGGCCAGCAGTAACATATGGTAGCGAAACATGGACCATTAGCAAACAAGCAGAAAATATGCTAAACACTTGGGAAAGGAAAATATTTAGGAAAATATATGGGCCAGTAAAGGACAATAACGAGTGGAGAAGTAGAACCAATTCAGAGCTGTACGAACTGTACGAAGAACCAAATATAACAGCTGAAATTAAAATGAATAGATTAAGGTGGGTAGGGCACATAGAAAGAATGGAAAACAACAGAGGTCCAAAAACGATTTATAAGACAACACCTAATGAGAAAAGGCCTAAAGGCAGGCCAAGAAGCAGATGGTTGGAGGAAGTGGAGAAAGACCTTAAAGCCATAGGAGTGAGAGAGTGGAGGAAGAAGACCCTGGATCGGGAAAAGTGGAGAAGTGTAGTATGGCAGGCCAGGGCCCTAAATGGGCTGTAGAGCCAAAGGAAGAAGAAGAATTGTGAGTTTATAAAAACAGATTGCCCTTTATGCAGTACCGAACCTAGGGATGTGGGGGCCCGGGGGCTTTGCCTCTTTGGGGGTCCCCTGCATTTTGACATTTGACATCATGACAAGAGATAGTGTACTTAATATTTAATGTAAAAAATGTGGGGCCCACGTCAAGCTGCGGCCCGGAGGGACTTTCGAATTTGGACCCCCTCCCCCTCCCTAGTAACGCCTCTGCCCCTACGGCCCGTTAGGGCCAAGGGCACTCTACTACTTTACCAATATAATGCTTCACGTCAAACCTCACTTGCATATTTTTTCTCCAAAGAAACTCAAGGGGGAAAAATCGATAATCAATAAATGAAAAATAGTTCTACAAACAGGAGGTCAAATACTCACGTTCGATCTGATGATTGATTGTAAGAAAACAATGCATCGTGTGGTCACTTTGAGCTGTACACGGTCGCGCTCAATTCAATCCGGTGATAAAAATAAAACAGATGTCTCTTGCTCGATGTACAATGAGTAAATAATGCTGGAGCCACATTGAAATGTCTTAAGGTCTTCCTTTATACACTTCTTATTGATTTAGGCTAATATACACAAATAATATCAATTGAAGCAAAACGTCATGGTCCCCTTAGGACCATTGAAAGGACCCAGGGGTTATGCTAATGAAAAAATACAATCTCGTAGCGATATTAGAAATAACAAAAAAAATATGGATACTCACTCAAGTTTTTTTTTTTTTTAGTTTTTTTTAACGCCGCCATTGCCAGCATGGTAGGGTGTAGTGTGCCTACCACACCAGCATTATTGGCGGCGCTGATGTACGTCTGGCCTACCTACAGAGCGGCGGGTGAGTGTGCCCGCTATCATCTGCAGGGATGGAAGAAAGATGGGTTTTAATCCTTACTCAAACTAGCCAGACCAGCAGCGTGTGTGTACTGCCGATCGGTCAGAATGGCAAGGAAAGAGGTTTTTCCTGCCACTCGGACAGAGGGGAGGGTGTTGTGTGCCTTTACCCTCTGCCCGAAATGGCAGGCTGCGCAGGTGTGCTTGAGTGGGACGGAGTGGAAGGGTGTTGTGTGCCGACTACATCCGTCACCACCGCCAGCTGTGAATACTGCAGTCTTGGATAGTCCTCATTGACCACAGTACCACCACCCTCGCAAGTAATGGTTTTTTTTCTCCTGACTAGAGAACCCCTATGATCCATCCCCCGTGGATCATGATATGTCTCTCAGACCAGGAAGGAGAGTTCATAAAACATTATGCCAAAATATTCTGTGATACTCTCCGAAACAAATACTCACTCAAGTTCTTATTTAAATACTACATGAAGGTTAATAGGTCATAGGATGGATTGTTTCGTATATTTTGTCGTAGCAAAATAGATCTGGTATTTGTATTTTACATAAATGTCTATACAATATTATTGTATCATTACTGGGGTAAATAAAAATAATATTTCATGTATATTAGAAAAAAATCTACCCTAAAGAAGTTTATGTACACAATTTGTATTATTTCTGACACTAAAAGTAAAAATATCTACTAATTAAATTAACTAAGTGAAACAGTTAGAATTAAATGATTTCCCGACAAATTTAGAATTGAAAAATTTTTTTATAATACAATTTATTGCTTTAAATTTTTTTTTTTTTTTTTGTAATTCTAGTAGCCTATCTCTTAATCAAATCTGAACAGCATTTAATCGAATTACTTGAGGCATTTTTTTTAAACTATAATTATTACTGAAAAAATGCAGTAACTTTTTTTATAGGCAACATCAAAAAAAGGTAGGCTACGTGACTTTGCAAGGTAGGGTATTCTTGTCTCGAAAAAGAAAAGGGCCTGACCAGTGGAATCTGAGTTGGGGGCCGCCAATTTCCGTCTGCGACCCGTTATCAACCTTAGTCCACCTGTTATCATATGTAGGTATATACTACTATATTATCTATGTTTTGGAACTATATATAATACTGTATTTCATTGACGTCTTACTATTTGCTGACAATCCCCCCCCCCATCCATTTACGTTTTTCCTTCCCCCTCAGAGTTGTTCATAACTGTACTGAACAAAAAATTCATAACACATGGATGTTTACATATTTTATACTGCTGGCTTATAAAAGTATATAAAAAATGAACGGTGAAGATAATCACTGGTAAAATCAGATTATTGTTTTCGATATTTGAGTTGTTGTTTTTTTTAAAGGAGTATTTATGAAACATCCTGTGGTGGTGAGTCAGTGAACAGACAGAGTCATGCGCAGACTGCAATCTTTTTCTAATCCCGCCACTCATCGAGGAAAGACCCAGGGGTAAATTATATTTAATTTAAGACATACATAATATAAAAGAAAATTTCTCGGTTTAATATTTCCTTACAACCCCCCCCATTTTCCCCCTCTTTCTCTGCCTCTTATTATCCCCACCCCACCCCGCACACACGGTCAGGCACGCCGAGAGGGGGCAGGGGGGGTCATTGCCAGGGGGCCCGCATCTGTGAAGGGACCCGGCCGCCCCGACCATGTCAATTTTTTCACGACTAATTGTTTATTAAGGGGGCCCGCAATGATGTCCTGCCCTGGGGCCCGTGTCGGCTCTCGGCGCAGCTCCCCTTGACAAACTCTAGCAACTGGGCCCCCCCTCTTTCATTCCGTAGTTATTTTGGGACGACGACAGCCTCCCCCACCCTCCACTTCCTCCCCAAAGGCTAGGCGCCTCACTGGCCTCAGACATGTGCTCGGGTTGTCCTTCTCACTTCTCGGCGACATGGCTGGTAATAAAACATTAAAAAAAAAATGCTAAAGTGCAATGGGACACGCGGCATTCAAAAGATGGCGTCCCATTTCATTTACGAGACAGAAAAGATTCATGGCGTTAACCCCCGTCGCACACATATCAGTATCATCAATGTACTCAAGCGTGCAACAGTGCAACACATTCAGATGATGTCCACAAGAGCCTCATTGAAAGGTGGTTATTGATCTACAATACAGCGGTGTTTCCCCCCCACGTTGGGCCGAGCGCGCGCCCTCAAGCATTTCAACAGAGCGCACAGATTTTCGTTTAAGTAGGCCTATTCAGTGCTATGTTACACGCAGCCAACATTAGTTTTCCGCACACAGCCAACATTAGTTTCCGCACACAGCCAACATTAGTTTTCCGCACACACTCAATATTACTTTCAGCACACAGCCAATTTTACTTGCCGCACACAGCCAACATTTCTTTCCGCACACAGCCAATATTAGTTTCCGCACACAGCCAATATTACTTTCCGCACACAGCCAATTTTACTTGCCGCACACAGCCAATGTTAGTTTCCGCACATAGCCAATATTACTTTCCGCATACAGCCAATATTAGTTTCCGCACACAGCCAGCATTAGTTTCCGCACACAGCCAATGTTAGTTTCCACACATAGCCAATATTACTTTCCGCATACAGCCAATATTAGTTTCCGCGCACAGCCAATATTAGTTGCCACACATAGCCAACGTAGTTTCCGCACACAGCCAGCATTAGTTTCCGCTCACAGCCAGCATTAGTTTCCGCACACAGCCAATATTAGTTTCCGCACACAGCCAATATTAGTTTCCGCACACAGCCAATATTACTTTCCGCATACAGCCAATATTAGTTGCCACACACAGCCGACGTAGTTACCGCACACAGCCAACATTAGTTGCCGCACACAGCCAATATTAGTTTCCGCACACAGACTTTAGACATTTACAAGGAACTGAAATTGACAGAATGATAATTACATATTATTAAAAAAAACCATGACCAGTTTATAAATTATTTTATGTTAAAAAATGTTTAACCGTAAATCAACCGGTTCTATGGTGTAATGGTTAGCACTCTGGACTTTGAATCCAGCTATCCGAGTTCAAATCTCGGTAGAACCCTAATTGATCTTTTTTTTACACATTACCATGTCTTTTTATTTTTATATTACCATTATTAGTGTTAAAGAAAAGCGAAATAAATTTGTATTAATTTTTAGAGCATTTTCGAAAAAAAAAATGCTCTATTGTCCCCCTTTTGTCTGTCTGTCTGTCCGTCCGTCCGTCATCACCCTAGATCTCAACAACCATAAGTCCTAGACCCATGGTGTATATATCATTTTGTAGGTCTTGGCCTGCCAAGAAATGACTTTTTCCATTTCGCGATCTGACCTCTCAGGGCCGTAAAAGGGGCCTTAGTACCGTTTTTTACTATATAAGCTATATTAATAAAGGAGCGCCCATTCTCAGCAACTATAAGTCCTAGACCCATGATGTATATATCATTTTGTAGGTCTTGGCCTGCCATGTGTACATCAAAAGTTCATTTTGCGATAGGACCTCTGAGGGCCGGACTTCAGGGCTCCTAAGGGGCTTATATATTATATATACACCTCATACGTTCAATAACCCGTTCATTTGGTGCGAAATACTGCAGCACGTAGTTTCACCAAGATTTATTAAGAAACTCATCAAATGAAATAGTAAGCTTGTGTTCTGAGTATAATTGAAAGTATCAGAGCTATGCAACAATTGACGGAGTTTTCGGGCGATTAAATGACTATAATTTAGAATGTTTTCAATTATGAGTCCTATTTCAGTAACCACAAACTACTTGTAGTTAGATTTAAGAGACAATAATTTTTTTTTTACAAATATATGCATTACACAATTGAATTTATAAACATTTCCAAAATTTACAAATATTTACTGAAAGCTAACAAACGTACTTCTACATAACACGAAAATGCGCTAACACGTCCTGTGTCCAGAATTGAACAGGCTTAATTGCTTGTTTTTTCTTTTTATCGTCAGTTGATCCGAATTAAAAGTTTTATTCATTAATATTTATAAGAAAAAAAGTAACCATAAAATATAGTTTGTTAATTGTGAGCATGTTATGTATGAGCAGTTGTTTAGGCTAGACTAATTAGGCGGCTCTCTAGCTCCCCTCCACCCCGCCCTGACTCTCTAGCAGGCCCGTAGCGTGCGGGGGGGGGCAGGGGACCGCCCCCCCCCGTTTTGTCTGGCCCCCCTCTGCTTATTCGCTCTACTTAGTAAAATGTATTACCTGCCCCCCTCCCTTGCTATTGCCTGGCCCATGCTGTAGAATGTCTGGCCCCTGCAGTAGAATTTTCACGCTACGGGGCTGCTCTCTAGCTCCCCTCCACCCCGACTCTCTAGCAGAGGCGTAGCGAGGGGTGGTCGGGGCGACGGGGCATCAAGCCCCGGGCGCTACTCACAATGGGGTGCCAAATGGTACATTTTGCTTATAATATGATGTTTTTCGATTGTAGGGGCGCCAAAAAGGGTATTAAAAAGGTACTGTGCCCCGGGTGCGAGTTAAGCTCGCTACGGCACTGCACAGGTTGGGTGTGAGTGGGCCACCAACAGTTTTTGCCTGTCACAGGTTGGGTGTGAGTTGGCCACCAACAGTTTGTGCCTGTCACAGGTTGGGTGTGAGTGGGCCACCAATAGTGTGTTTCCAAGTGTGTGTGTGTATGTGTGCAAATAGTTGTGTGTGAGGGCGAAATATCTCCGACTGCCACGGGTTTGCATGCGATTGTTTTGCAACTGGACGAGAGAGAACGAGAAGACGTGGGTGGAAAAAGACGAGAGCGAGACCACGGGTCAGTTGCGTGGGAGGGAGAGCGAGACCACTGGTCGGTTGCGTGGGAGGGATAGCGAGACCACTGGTCAGTTGCGTGGGAGTTGAGTAAGAGGCGTGTTTTTTTTGTCGATAACTGGTGACTGCTGTTACGATTGTTACTATTGTTTGCTGACTTGTACGGTAACCATGGACGCTACTCGTTCTTTTCAGGACGATAGCCAATGCTTGTCTAATTCAACTTGATTTGTTTGAATCGAAATTGTGTTCAAAGTATTGGTATCGGTATTGACGATACAATTTTAGAGTATTGTTAACAACCCTGCTTATGTTATCGCCCAGTTGATGCGCATACGCGGTCATCAAAGAAATAAGATATGTCCTAGGTCATAATAATTTCGTTGAATAGATGGTTCGCCCGCAGACCGCAGTTTTTCATGGGGTAGGTTTTTAAAAATACGCATCAAAATTTACACTGCAGTTTAGCATGCTTCTTCTTTATACAACTTACTAAAAGATGTTTGGTCTAAGTGCAAGCTCCACGTATTACAGTATTAGTAATAAGATTTTATTTATTTCATAGCTATATTGGCGATGTTGAAGCGTGTCTCCCATTCCTAATGAACGCCTGGGCGAGTGTCGCTATCGGAGGTGTGCGGATCTTGAAATTTAGTGTCCGCGTCCGTCCATGGATTTCTATCAATGATCCGCGTCCGCAGAATTCCTACAACATTGGTTTACAGTCAGTCCGCGCGTCCGCATTGCTGCGATTTAGCTGTTTAAATTACTTGAAATTTTTTATGGTAACGCTAAAGAAGATCCGCGTCAGTCCGCGAGTCCGCAACTTAACCATACGAAGCGTCCGCTGTCAGTCCGCGGATTCGGAAAAGTCTGCGGATCTGCGTCCGCAAGCGGCCGCGTCCGCTGTCCGCTCATCTCTGGTCGCTACATCTAAACAATTAAGTACACACAAAAATTTCTCATTATACTACTCAAGAAATTTAACTCGTGTTTTATTAAGACGGACGACAGTAATAACTGAGTTGTGTCCCTTGCATCGAAAAATTCATTAAAAGATTAAAATTTATTTAAAAATCTTTTCTAATTATTTATTTTAGAAAATCGGTTAGTTTTAAAAACTTTGTGCTATTGTTATTTGAGACGTTTTTGGGGACATTATACACTCGCAGATTGTGTAACAAAAAGGAGACAAATAGCGCATCTTACGGATACTATAAAAGGAATAAATAGTGAGTAAACATGCATCCAAAATATTTAACCGAAATATTGAGATAGCCATATGTATTTATGAATTCAAGGGAAATAAATCCTTATCTGAAGAAATACTTTTGCTGAAATATATCTTTCACTGTCATGAAAATGTATCTACTCGAATTAGCATTTTTGTAAATGTTAATTGTAATTATGGCAATTTTTTCGATGTAGTATTGGCGCATCGACATAATTCAGACAATATATTGACTAATCTAACACCAACTAGACACAGTTTACGTTCTACTTTGACTAGTGTTGTTCTAGTCCCAGGTCCTATTTTAGTTTTAGGATGTATTTCGTTTTTTTCTGTAAAAAATTTAAATTAATATACTGACTATTCTAACACCAACTAGACACAGTTTACGTTCTACTTTGACTAGTGTTGTTTTAGTCACAGGTCCTATTGGGGCCGTCTATAAAGTACGTCACGCTATTTTTGACGATATTTGACCCCCCCCCCCCCCCCCTAAGTGCACAAATCTTGGGACCCCCCCCCCTCCCCTAAAGTACGTCACACTTTCGAAAAATTTTTGTAATTAACAACTAATTAAAATTTAATCGAAAACTTAAATCGCACTTCACTATTAAACTGCCTTAAAATATAAGTATTAAAAGAATTATCAGATTATTAAATGACTTTAATAGTAGACTAACTAATTGTCAACAGTTGTCTCAGTTATTCTTTGAAACAGTAACTCAATCAATTGAATTTGAAAAAAAATTTCAAAAATTAGACTTGACAATTATATAATAAACATCATTTATCTGCTACCTACTAATTTACTATGGGAAAGGTCAACTTTGAGATAATCTTCCGATTATGCATTCTATTGACACAGGATAAGATGTAGATTAGCGAAACTTACCTCAACCAGTGATTAAATAATAAAAATGGAAACAAAACAATGCGACTAAATAAAAAAGGACTAGATTGACAAATTATGTGAGCAGCTCTGGTGCTATATTGAATATGTTTATAGTGGACCTGTGATCTATGTTTGATTAAAAAAATATTCAATAGACATCATTCATCTATGGTGAAGTGAAGTGTTCATCCATAGTTACAAGTGACATAAATTTTTACCCATCATCGTTTCCTAGAAGGTTAGTTGCAGACAGATCAACTTCATCCTCATCTAGCCACTCAACATCCTCTGAATGTGCATTTTCCTTCTAGAAGCGATTCTCAAAGGACGGATGCGTTTTACCTGAATTCATTCTGAAAAATTCGGGGTTGGCACATTCGACGGGTGGTCGAGTGGTGCAGAGTGCTTGACTGTCAACCTGACTTTTTCAGGTCCTGGTGAAAGTCCCCAAGTCCGGCCAGCTTTAAATTGGTACCTTACTTTATGTTGGGGGAGTAAAGGCGGCTGGGCTTTGTGCAAACCACACAATCCCTTCATATACCTAGGTTATAGAAACAGATGAATTCTACATTTCATCTCCCCTGCGTTTTGTCTGGCCAGCTCCGCTTATTGTCCTACTTGCATGGCCCCTGCTGTAGAATTTTCGCGGTACGGGGCTGGCAATATGACACCAGACAGTTCTTTGCTAAATGGAGCCATTATGAAGCAGACGACAAAGAAATAACAACACCTCCGGTAAGGCTACACATAAAACAAGGCTTCGCAACAGTATATTAGCGCTCCTAACTAGCATGAGGAATTGTGAACAACACATTGAACAAATATGCATTTCATGCTATTTTGACATAAAACTAATTCAAGTGTTTCACAAAATTTTTTGAAATTTTTTTTTTTAAACTGTTAAGTTTTACTAAAAAAAATAAAAAAATTAAATTAGATCGAAAATTAAAAATATATTTTAAAAATGTGACGTCACACTTGGCCTGACCCCTCCTCCCCCCGTCACAAACTGTCACACTTTCTTATACCCCCTCCTCCCCCTGTCACACTTTCTTATACCCCCTCCTCCCCCTGTCACACTTTCTTATACCCCCTCCTCCCCCTGTCACACTTTCTTATACCCCCTCCTCCCCCCTTGGAGCGTGACGCACTTTATGGACGGCCCCATTTTAGTTTCTGGATTTATTTCGTGTATTGTGTAATAATTGTAGTTTTAGTCTAGTTTTAGTTTTAGGCCCAATTTTAGTTTTCGTTTTAGTTTTCGTCTACTTCATTTTAGTTTCACTTTTAGTTTTAGTCTTGCAATCACCAGTAACCCAGCTTATATTGTCGCCCAGTTGATGCGCATGCGCGATCATCAAAGAAATTCGATATGTCCTAGGTCATAATAATTTTGTAGAATAGATGGTTCGCCCGCAGACCGCAGTATCGGAAAAGAACGATAAATGGGAATTTTAGTTTTTATTTCGTTGGGGAGTTTTAGTTTCAGTTTTATTCAGTCTTTTGTCTACCAGATTTAGTTTTCGTCTAGTTTTAGTTATCGTTGACTAAATGTCAACATTCTCGTTAACGAAGATTTTAGTTTTCGTCGACGATAAAAACGCTAGTTAACAGTTGTTCATGTTTTGTACCAGTATTTCGCTGAAAAACTTGGAAGGTAGACTTTTTTTCTTCTCGGATGGTCCTCATTGTTTTTTTTAACGCCGCCATTGCCAGCATGGTAGGGTGTAGTGTGCCTACCACACCCGCACTGTTTGCGGCGCTGATGCATGTCTGCCATCCCTACAGAGCGGCGGGGTGAGTGTGCCCGCTATCATCAGCCGGGATGGCAGAAAGATGTGTTTTATTCCTTGCCTCAACCTGCCAGACTAGCAGGGTGTGTGTACTGCTGATCGGCCATAATGGCAAGGCGAGGGGTTTTCCCTGCCACTCGGACAGAGGAGAGGGTGTAGTGTGCCTGTACCCCCAGGCCGAAATGGCAGGCTGCGCAGGTGTGCTTGAGTGGGACAGCGTGGAAGGGTGTTGTGTGCCGACCACATCCGTCAACACCGCCAGCTGTGAATACTGCGATCTCGGATAGTCCTCAATGACCACAGTACCACCACCCTCGTTTTTTTTCCTGAGAACCCCTGTTATCCATTCCCCGTAAATCATGGTTTGTCTCAAAGACCAGGATGGAGAGTTCAAACGAATATTATGCCAAAATGTGTAGATGATAAAGACTTAACTTGGAAGGGAGACTTTTTTTTTCAACTTTTTTTTTTAACGCCGCCATTGCCAGCATGGTAGGGTGTAGTGTGCCTACCACACCAGCATTGTTGGCGGCGCTGATGCACGTCTGCCGTCCCACTTAGAAGGGAGAGAACTGGCTATTGCGTATACAAAATATCCACCCTAAGTTAAAACTTTATATTATAGTTACATGAAGTGAAATAACTAGGTGGTGTTCAATGTATGCATACATTGAACACCACCTAGTTATTTCACTTCAAATTATTCAATAATTTCTTCTGTTAACTTTTTAGAACTGTTTTACACACTTTGTTCTATGTATGTTAGATGTTTTTTTCTTTAGATCTGGTCTATTGAATCACATGATATAGTGATCATTTCAGCTTACCATTCTACCTTAAAATATTGTTGCATATACATTGGACGCTTACAGTAAATTAAGTTCAGCAACGGAGTATTAACCTTTTTTTTTTTACACACAATTATCAGATAACTTAACTTCAATGCAGTAACTATGTGGTATTCAATTTGCGCATAAAGTCTTCATACGTTAACTGACTATTTACTCTAATCCTGTTTATCGGTAATGACATTGTATCAACGCATCTTTGAGCCCCTGGCATCGACGCTCTCAGAAATTCAGTTTAAGGTTCTTCTAAATTTAGTGACTGTGTGAGCACATACATGTTAAAGATTGGGGAGGAGAGGGTAGATATTGGCGCATGTATTGTCCCCCCACAATCAATAGAGGTAGTAAATGACTTCAATTCAATTATCAACGTGGTATTCAACACATGCATAAATTAACTCATCTGCTTATTAATATAGTCACTCCCCTCGTTTAATTTTCAGAGGTCGCTGGCTGTACAAACAGTTGTTTTTTTTTTAGACGTTTTCTTTTGTCTGGTCTATTGAATTACTTGCGTCTGTACTCATATCAATTGATTTCTATTGTAACAGAAGTATTCATTTATTATGGTACTGTTTGAAGGCAATAACCGATAAAAAATTACAATGTCCAGGTAATGTGATGAGTATATCTGTAAACACTGTACAATGTCCAGGTAATGTGATGAGTATATCTGCAAACACTGTACAAAGTCCAGGTAATGTGATGAGTTTATCTGTAAACACTGTACAATGTCCAGGAAATGTGATGAGTATATCTGCAAACACTGTACAAAGTCCAGGTAATGTGATGAGTTTATCTGTAAAGACTGTACGATGTCCATGTAATGGTCTCAGTGAATTTGATGGATGGATAATATACCACAATCATACAGTGGAGATATGTATTTGACGGATAATATACCACAATCTGTGGAGATGCTTCCCTTCACATTTTAATAATTATTTAACCAAACAATATTTTCTGCCATTGTACAGTAATGACATTGTATAGTAATGACATTGTACAGTAATGACATTGTACAGTAATGACTTGACATTGTACAGTAATGACATTGTATAGTAATGACATTGTTTATTGCAGTGTAAAAAAAAAATCAGGTCTAGTTCTGAATTCTGACTTTCTCCAGACTAAAAAAACTGTAAAAGTTCTGTTAACTTTGTTACAACAATACAGCTCAAGAATAAAGTGAAACACTTTAGGATAATGAAAATTGTCTCCCCTTTCTTAAAGCTACAGCATCTAAAAAAAAATTCTTCAGTAAATTTAATCTAGTCCTATTACAATATAGGTCATGCCGTTGTTTACTTTTAAAATAATTATTCAACGCACAAAGAGCCTATGCAGTGATTGAATGCATTAGTGCACACAAATTCATTACCACATGATACTATTAATATTATTTTAAAAAATTTACCTTAAAAATCTTTGCCATTTACAGGTACCTCAAACGAATAAACATAATTAAATTTTTTTTCATTTCCTCAGTGAATTTTAGGGTTAAATTGACAGTTCTAAGATATTATCTATACGTTAAACTGTATAAGAATAAACAAACTGATCCAACTAATAGAGTTTTTAAAAGCACCAAAAATAATCCATAATATTACAGTGGTCCCCAACCCCTGGGCCGTGGACCAGTAGGGGGTCTGTGTAATTAACGTTACTGTGCAGCCAAAGAAATATTACATTATTTCCTTGTATTTATTCCTCCCGTGATTGTGTGACTTTCCTTGAGAACTAATCAATGTCTCTTCCTCCCTCCCCCTGCCCTCTTTACAGTGGGCTGTGGTGAAATTATCCAACGCGGACCAGTCTGTGGCGAGAAAAAGGTTGGGAACCACTGCTATATTAGGATAAAAAAAATGTATATGAAAAGAACTCAATGACGAATCTTTTTTAAGTTATCATAGTCTATTCACCATTTTATGAATGTCAGTTTTAAAGGTAAATTTACAAACATAAGAATATTGTTGAAGACTTTTACAATCCTTATATGTAAACAGAACTGAAAACAGTACGGCTGTCTACTTGTGTAAGTTGTATCTTTATTTAGCTTGTCCTCAAAAGTGATAATCTTTCTTGGGGCTCCAAAGCTTTCTAATGTTCATTGAAGTCAAGTCGTAAACACAGGAATCAACCCTACAAGCTACCCTCCAGGTGTGAGGAATTCGTTCACTGTGTCCTAATCAAACAACAGAAGTTCATGGGTTAGTCTATTAACAGAAGTTCATTGGGTAGTCTATTTGTCATCTAAAAATCTAAATTATAAAATATTAATATACGGAAAACAGGATATATCTTACCTGAAACGTTAATGATAGCACTAGCAGTTTAGTTCAAGTTGTTTCATTTCTTGGTTCGCTCGATCCATCTCTTCTGTAGTTCTTTATTCACCCTAGTGAGAAAAAAATAATTTTATTTTGGTTAACAAGATGCTGAAAGAATATTCTTACTAAAAAAAATTGTTTTTTCTTATTTCAATTATTTTAAGTGAAACATCACATTAATAAATAAAAGTAAACTGAGACAAATTAAAAATTAATTTGATAAGTAGCGACTAGTGTCTTATGAATGCTTAAAAAAATTTAGCCTGTATTGTCATTTGTATCTTTTCAAATTTTCAATCATAAAGTCAGTCAGTTAGTTCAAACATTCTAAATTTACTTTTTTTAAATATTCAAAGAAATCTTTTCCTTTATTTATCTCACGTTATCTTTAAAAAATTTGAATTTAGATGACTCTTGCTGTGTATAATGAAAAAGATGCAAACAAGTAAGCTTCTCAAAAGCATTTATATCTGAAATAAAGATGACCAATGATAAGAAATTTATTAAACTCACCTTTTGCATTCTTTCCTTTTGAGACATTACAAAAGCTTCCATGCTGTAAACTTCAGATGTGGCAGGTTCTAAAAAATTTCATGCACTATCTCAAACAGTGGCCTCGACAGCTTTAGAATTTCCAGCACAAAAGATCATGTGAGGCAATAACATTCACTTTCTGCTCAAGAATTATAGAAGTAAAAAAATTATTTTGTAGTTTGAAATGAAGAAACAAAAAAATGTAAAATAATCCGCTATTACAGAATGATTAATTTAATTAATTTTCCAGTGTCAAAACAGAAGCAATACATTTGATTAGAAGATTATGGTCATGGTTCAAAGCTGCTGTTTAAAACTTTGAAAAATCATGCACTACTTTAAAATTAATCAATAAGCTTTTTAGGCTCTTTTTAAATGAGTATAATTTTAAAAAAATACATGTTTAGTTGTTAAATGATAAGATTTTCTTTTTTATAAAGTCAAAAAAAAATAAAAGGTAGAAAATAAAAGCTTCAGATTTTAAAATGAAATAAAACATTGCTGTCTATCTAGATTTAAAGCTGCACAAGATTTATGGCCAAACAATAAAAGAAAAAAATGTTGTGAGCTTTACATCAACTTTTATAGTAGCAGGAAAAAGATGAGTCCATATCAGGGATGGCAACTACACAGCACACGTGCCTGACGTGTTGAGCCAGATAAAATTCCTGAAGCAAACACCTAAAAGTGAAGGGTACAGGTTATATTGAATGAAATTCATTAAAAAAACAACTATTTTTATAATTGTTTATTTTACTTAAAAAATATAGTTCCACATTAAAAAAAAAAGTATTCCATCCTCATTTCGTAATTAGCTAAAATATCTCATGAGCGAAGTCAATTTCATTATTTTACTTCTCCCATGTTTGCTAATCATGTTTCTAATAATGTTACAAGCTCTTATTTTATGTGAAGTACAGAGATATGTAAATATAACTACGCACTGGCTCCGGCACGTACAGCCAAAACCATTATATTAGGGTATAAGAATTTTTTTTTTTCAGGATTAGGGTTAGGGATAGGAATAGGGTTAGGGATAGGGTTAGGGTTAGGGTGTGGAGCAATATTATCTATGGCTGGTACACGAAGTAAAAAAAATGCGGGTTCGGTCGGACCGAACCATAGCCACTGCGATATAATTAAAAATAATAATAAAAATAAATAAATATTTAAGATATAAGATAAACATAAAAGTTCTTTATAATAAAAGTGAAAAAAAAAAGTGCAAGTTTGATCCATGTCCAGGATTTATATTTCACCCAAAGATGAGTTTTCAACCATTCTTCTCCAAATTAATGTACATAAATTACAATTTTTTCAGCATTAAATAGTGAGAGTAAAAATATCAGCAATTGATGACTCAAATCAATAATATAACGACTCATAATAAAATGTAATAATAATAAACAAAATAAAGAAAATTGGTATTAGAACTGAACAGTTATAGAATTTTAAAAAACATTTACGTACTATAACAGATCCATGGAGTAGCAAATAAAGTCAATCTATCCAGTTACAAAAATCCTCTTACAGCCTGTAAAATATCAGTCTCTTACAGCCTGTAAAATATCAGTTTGTTTTTTACAACTGGAGATATGCTTTTTTTCAAACAGAAAATACTAAGCAATAATTTCATTTCTGAATATCACCATACCCTCAATTCATGTGCATACATTTAAAAAAAATAACTTTGTCAGTGTAATCAAAATAGATGCAAATATCTTACAAATTTTTATAACTGGCTTGAAGAATGTCTAGCAAGAGCTATATTTATATACATCTACTGGAAGTTTTAATTATAGTCTAGAGAGAACATAATTGCTAATAGATATTACAAAAATAATTTACTGGAAATGTTTAATGTATTCTTACTATAGTATATCAGCAAAGAAAATAATTGAGGCAGTTTCTCAGTGTTGCCATACCCAATAAACAATACCCTCATGGACAGATAGAGGTCACCTAGGGGCATAAATAGGGGAACCCTAGGGGCAGCCACCAGGTGACCCCTATTTATTTGCACCCTGGAATTGTTAGGGGGCACCTAGGGGATGCTGATCGGCAGTCGCCTAGGTGACCTCTAATGGTCATATTGTGACCTAGAGAACTTTTTTTGGCCCTTCCCTGGATAATATTGCTCACCCCTTATAATATATCAACTCATTCAGAAAGTACAAACATTAAAAATGTGCCACTTTTGTTGACATGTGGCATTAAGTTATATTTTTTTTTTACAATTTACAAACAAACATCACACACAAAGAAGGAAAAAACAATCTTTTTGAGATATACTGTTAATTTTATTCTTATAATAAACCTCAGTCAAAATTACATATTACAACATCAAATTTAATGAAATCTAACAATAAATAAAATAGTTATGACATTTTATATAAAACACACATTTTATGAGCCAAAATTATCAGATAACCAAAACAATAAAAAAAAAATTCAAAATGAATAAAATGCCACATATTTTATACATTAGTGAGACCAAAAATGCAAAATGTTTTATCATCTGCTAGATTACTTTAGACAACTTTTTTATAATGATTTTGTGGTAGGCTATGTAAAATGTAGAAAAAATTTTATTCACAATTAAAAAAAGAAAGAAAGGTAGAAATAATTTTTTTATAACAATGCCTGTAATTCTTATGATCATATTAAATCTACACTAAAAATACACAGTATACTAAGGATTCATAAATATTTATATACAGATATGTTTAAAAAATCAGTGAAACATGCATGAACATTTCTTTATCGAAAAAAATAAAGATTTTTTTCCTGAAATTAAGTGAAAGACATTTTAACATTGTGCTCATTTCTTCAGCATGTATCAGTTAAAACCCAAATATTCATCCCCCATTTAGTTGGCTTTAATGTATTGTCTAAAACTATATTTACCAATGTATATTCTGTCATCTATATTAAGATTTTCACAAGCCTGGCAGCATTTCATTCACTTTTTTCTTCTGAAAAAATAATGTATATTTTACCTTGGCTGGAAATTTTGTATTTTTAAAATCCATGAATTAGTATGAATCTGAGCTTAGATATGAATGATCATGTCTAAAGTCCATAGAATAGCACATCGGTGGAGAAATATGAATGTGTGGAGAAATATGAACGTTAAATTGGTGTTTGTGAAATACTCATGCACAAAACAATAAATATGTAAAGCTCATTGGGTGTCACTTAGTCCAGTACTCCGACAGGGAACTTTTCAGGTCTTTCTCGTGTTGTGCATTGCTGTTTGTATATTTCCCTATTCGTACCATAACTCCAGAAGAACACAACTTGATAAAAGCTCCTGCAGAAAAGTAAAAACAATGTAAATTTTGAGTGGGATTTTTTTTCATATATGTAAAAGTACAATATAGTTTGTATTACATAATTTCTCCATAGATGTAATAGTCAAAATTCTTATGATATAAAACTTAACAAATTAGTAAAAGTTACCTTTCTTCCATAATATAGAATACATAATCACCAATGAATTTATTAGTAATTTATTACTATTTATTAGTAGGCTATTTAATTTATAAATGATTGTTACCTGGCATAAGAAATTCAAGATAACATTGTCTTGTTTCTTGTCAATCATCATCGAGAAGATTAAGATCTGGTGCCCTAGCTGGAAGTGTCAAATCGCTTTGAGAGGTCTATCAGCAGTAATGCCATAGTCATATGTTTGTTCCCAAATCAACCGATATATTTTCTCCAGATGTGGCAGATGATGAACTCTGTTGCATGTCTTGGAGCGTCTCCTTTACCTCACTAATTTGATTATGTAGTACCCTCATTTCTGATTTCATTTCCAGCATGAGGGAAAGCAGAATTTCAATTTTTTTATCACCTGCTATGAATGAAAAAGGAAAAAAAAAAAATCCATTTACAGCAATTTTAATACATTTTTTTGTCAGTTTGTCACGAATGAATGTCAGAATCAGTCAGCCTGGTAATTCTAACTACATCTGGCATTGACATGAATTTAAAGGCAGAAATGTAATAAAAACAGCCTTACCAACAACTTCTAAACTGGTTGCGATTGCATTTCCTGCAACATCAGATCTTGGAGCTGGCTTTGCATTTCCAGGTCATTTGATTATTCCAGATGAAGCTAGTGTGGTGTCCAATCTGTCATCCTGACGGTTAGTATATGGTGCCCAATATGATTCATCACCATCTAACCAATTTCCTGCTACAACTGCAACACTTTCAGGTCTTTCTCCACCATCACCAATGAATACAACCACTGCAAACAGTCCTGGCATTCTAAAGAAACAACAGATTCATTAAATTTATGTTCATTGAAAATTGTTAATTGAAAATCGCAAATACCAAATACAACATATTTGAGAAACACAGGAGGAATGGAATGTAGACACTATGGCAGGCTTTAGTAATACAATATCAGGTTCCATTAATCCATTATTATTAATATAAATGTAATATGCAATTTCGCCTTGTTATAAGGAAGTATGTATGATAGAAAAACCAATCTTCGAACTCTTGTACTGAATTACAAAATATTTCCTCTGCATGTCACCCCTTCTGCAGTAGTTCAGAGTTCGACCCAGAGAGACCACATTTTACTATTCCAATCTTCTCTGATGACAATGGATACGTATAAAAACACTAACCCTAATCTAATACTAACCCCTAACATTAACTCCAACTAAAACTAAACCTAACTCCTAATACTAACCCTTACTAACCCAAACCTCTAACAATAATCATATCCTTAACCCTAAGATGATTTACATTGTGGGTCCTGTGGTAAAAGTAAATGGTTCTGCCTACCTACAAAGTTTGTGTATAATTTATGTTTGACTTTTAGTGAAATTTTAAATAAAATAAAACGCAAATTAAATAAAAATAATTATTTAGGGTTAACGACAAGATAAAGTTAATATGCCTACACCAATTACACAATAGAAAATTTCATTGGTAGGCAAAACTATATTTACTATCACCCTTTTTTTTTAATCTTAATTTTGGATAAAAACAGTTACAATGACAGATAGCATGGCATTATATACATAGTAAAATGGATACAATAATCATATTATGTTAAGTAATATACATAATTACATATAAGTAATTTTAATATTAATATAATCTTAATTAGAAATTCTTAGAAGTATTTGGGTAAAAATCCATACGGACAGGCTACGCTTACGTCAAGATGTAATTCGTATTTTTTTTTCCGGCTTTCGTCAATAGATATTTCTCCACACCCTAACACTGTCCCTAACCCTAACCTTAACCCTAACCCTAACCCTTTTTGTTTACGCAGTGGCAGCGGTAACATCAAGATGTAATTCGTATTTTTATTTTCCGGCTTACGTCAATAGATATAATAATAGAAGGCGCTTGACGTAAGCGTAGTCACTTCGAAATCCATATATCATATATATACATTTATATTATACTATAATATAGTACAGTACATAGATTGATACCACTTTATACATATTTCCATTACAGGAGCATTTTGTAACAACTTGAAATTAGAATGTTTTTAAAGTAATATTTAATTAAAATCAACCGACCTTTCAACGAAATGCAACGCAAATCAAATGAATTTGAAATGAACCTTTTCAACGAAATAATATCAGCGATTCTGTTAGAGGCTTAGAGCGCATGCGCCATCCAATATGGGTCACTCAGGGGCTTGCCCCTGCGATCCAGCCGAGAGGTCCTATAGGAAACTGCCTACCGATGTCCGATAGGTGCTTGACAACGGGAGTCCTCTCGGTGCATGTTTATTGGGTAGTCATGGAATAGAACTTGATATTACAAATAAAAAAAAACAGCAGAATATAACAAAAAAAAATTTAAGATAAATATGATTTTAATAGCCGCAGTCAATATTCTATTAGTAATTTATTAGTGGCATTAAAGTTATTTGTTTGATTATTTATCAAGAGTTATTGATTTGTATATGTTATATATATAAATAAATATTAATGTGTATGTCCAATCTACGGGGACCTGGGTGAACCTCTCGCCAATGTACCCCTAGACCATGAGTTTTACCAATTGGGTTGTGTCAGAAACAAATAACTTTAATACCACTTATAAATTACTACATAGAAAATTTATATTTATGTGTTGATTTTCCATCACCCACCCAGTTAAATTAATACAGCATAGAAACTGGCATATGGCCCAAATAGTATTAACGTTCAAAAAGTAGACTATTTTATAATACATCAGCTAAATAAATATGCTGTCCAGTCAGTACCCTAGCGTGAAAATTCTACAGCAGGGGCCAGGCAATTGCGGGGGGGGGGGGCAGAAAATAGATTTTAATAAGTAGAGCAAACAAGCACAGGGGGGGGGGGGCAGACAAAACATAGCCATAGGGGGAGGGCGGCCCCCCCTGCCCCCACCCCGCACGATACGTGCCTGTGTCCAATGATCTCTCAAGCATGGGCCGTCTAGGTCTAAACTCCCTCAAGAACGGCTAAGTGTCTGGGCTGTTAAGGTGCACTTCAGGCAGGGCAATTAACGCTGACCAAGTTCTATTCGGACATGTTACATTCAATTCAGGGCCTACATGTTACAAACAACATCATGTACGACATAACTACACAATGCTACTTCTATATTACACTACATAACGTATTGTCAAAAATTAGATAATATTCTTTTATCGCTAGTACGATGCCTACCCACTTTTACTTGTCATTGGAAATAAGCACTTCCTACATCAAACTTTCAACTTAAGTATTGTTTGCAAACATTTGGGTTGGAGACTAGGGTAACTGCGACAGGAAAAAATATTTCAAAATAATTCCATGGTTACCTCTCTTTGACCATATTTTGTAAAGTTTTTTTTTTTTGGGTTAATTTAAAAATATTTTTAATATTATATAGTCAACATTAAAAAAAAACACAAGCCGTAAAGAAAATTTAACGGGAAAAGACAGAAAGACGTTAACACTTGTACATCAAAAGATGATAATGTTATAACGTATCTGGCCACAGTAAGAGTGACAATCATAAACTAAACCAATCTTACTTTTATGTTTTTCCGACGATTAAAAACTCGTGTTATAAATCTTACATATGAAACCAAGTCTGCTGCCATTTGAAAACAAAACAAAAAAGAAAAGCGGGACCTTTTAGAAGTCGGGGCCCTGTGTGCCCGCCGTAAAATCCGTCTCTAACGACACGCATGTCGTCCACCAAAAGACACAATCCATGAGACCATAAGTCAATGTTTACATTTTTAGCACATGATTTGCTTTGACCAGTAGGCATGACTCTTGTTTACTGTGCGGGAAAGTTGTTTCCCCTTATTGAAACCGCTCGCTTGGGTCTGTCCTCTGACTGAAGCTGGCTCGCGGACCGTTAGTCTAAAAAGAGGAAAAAAAAAGAAAAAGTAACTAAAATGAGAAGGTACCCCCTTGTGGGTATTGGTGCCCCCCCCCCTGCTTACTTTGACCTGGCTACGGGCCTGCCCCTAACTGGAACTTCTTGACTAAGTCTTATATAGCGCTGAAGGGGGATGGGAGTGGATGCAAATTAGTTATTTGTGTTATATTAAATAATGTAATATGGGGGGGGGGATGGACAGTGGACATTACCAGAAGCAGACTAATGTCTGTTGACGCCCGGGAGCAGACAATTTTGTTTGGGCTCTTCTAAGAGAAACAGGCAAATAAATAATGGCGCAAATGGAAAGTTGGTGCTTTTGGGGGGAGGGAGGGGTATTTCAAAGACGGCGCTTATGGTAGGCGCCCGATGCACCCTTCGTTCAATCCGCCTCTGGACATACGACACGTTTATCGACTCAATAAGCCTGATTGAAACTGTTGGCCATGACTGTCTTTAGACATGTACTACAAATAGTGTGTCGGTATAAGTTTTGTTGTTGTTGTGCGATCATTGTTTCCTCCATTAATTGTTGGTTAGGGCCGCACTAAGCCCCTTCTGCCGCCCGGGTTTAAAATTGTCTCCATAAAAATATTGTGCTGTTGCCGTCCCTCAGGTGCTACCATGGGCGTATTGCACCCCTTTGCACCCTCATAGATTCTTTGCACCATAATACTCCGCGACTCTCGTTTCCTGTCCCTAGGGCGTATTGCACCCCTTTGCACCCTCATATATTCCTTGCACCATAATACTCCACGACTCTAGTTTCCTGTCCCCAGGGCGTATTGCACCCCTTTGCACCATCATATATTCCTTGCACCATAATACTCCACGACTCTAGTTTCCTGTCCCCAGGGCGTATTGCACCCCTTTGCACCATCATATATTCCTTGCACCATAATACTCCACGACTCTAGTTTCCTGTCCCCAGGGCGTATTGCACCCCTTGATTCCATCAAGCGGGCGAGTGTATACTTTTAATAATCAGTAATTCAAAAACTGCTTATAGTCACTGTAACTAAGCCCTACTCCCCCCCCCCGGGCCACTTGCTTGTAATGTTTGTTCGCAGACATTTTGTTTGACATAGACATTTTTACACATTAGACAATGTATTATGTAATGTATTATGTCATCGTAGTTAAAAGTGCCAAGAGAAAATTTATGCTAGGAATAAAATGTCAAATTGTTTTAGGACTCTTACTCACCTATAGCCGACTCTGTGTATACGAGCTTTCTTTAAATAAATATTTATATAATTATTATTATTTCAGTGTCTCTAGTTCATACAATAAACTATTGACTATTTCATTCTATGTCTATTATTATTTTTAACAGAAGCTTATAAACATAGTAACATTACACTCACACGATAATTGTTAAGTTAGTATAGAGGAGATTTCTGTTCCCGACATAACCCAGTAGGTCATGGGATCCCAGACATGAGTTTGGGTTGCACCCCTTTTTAGGACGGCCTTCAACACTTACATCAGGGGCGCTTCCAGGGGTGGTACCTTTACACTTGTCAGGGACCTCGTGACTTTGAACACCCTGTCGCTTTATTTATTTTGTTAAAAAATTGGAGGACGTGGGGATGGGGGAGCTTCATTGTGGTTGGGGGGGGGCATAATTTCTGGCAGCAGCCCAGCTTGCAATAACACTAATTAGTACAATGTAATTAAGAAAAGTAATTTATGCCTAATTGTATTCGATACTGTACTTATTCAATTCTTCACCAAGCAGTGGCGTAGTGGGCATCATGCTACGGGCGCTACTCACAAAGGGGCGCCAAATGGTATATATAATTTTACATACAATATTACATGGTTTTCGAATGGGGGGGGGGGGCGGCGGCGGCACCAAAAAGGTATTTTGCCCCGGGCGCGAGCTAAGCTCCCTGCCCCCACCCCACCCTGACTCTCTAGCTCCCCATCACCCCGATTGCCGTAATATTGAAAATATAATTGCTGCTTTAAAATTGAATGTGGTGTGCTTGACTGTGTTTTTTCGCCTAAGAACCTCCCCCCCCCCGGGGCCAGATATATCATTTTATAAGGGCCCCAATTCACTTCTGTTTAGTACTCCCCCCCCCACACACACAAAATGTAAGAACAGTTGTGATGTGACAGAAAGTAATCCCATAGTACCATCTCCCTACAGTGATGCAAACCGTGTTGATGAAGGAAGGACACGAGTCTGAGTGCAGCGGTTTGGGGATATTTAATCAATGTGTAGTTATTAAGAGAATTTATTTTGGTTGCTGTGTCCATTAACGAGGGCAGGCTAGTTGTCTAGAAATCTTTATACACTCTGAACTTCAACTTTCCCAGGATTTTCTCTTTTGCCTAATATATATACATACATATATATATATATATATATCAGCTATGTAACATAAAATAATCGTTTCCATATTATAGATACAAACAAACTCTTTTTTACATCTTTTTTCCTCTACATTAGTTCAATTTAAGCCATATGTGAGCAATGGTGTTCATACATTGTTTGTTCATGCCTAGAGAGACCTAATAATGTTCACAAAAGTTTTCACAGGCTGTAAAACATGTATTCCATTTCTAAATGATGAAACATCCTCCACGAATATACCTACATCTGTTACAGACGATTTGAGAAATGTTCATATACCTACATCTGTTACAGACAATTTGAGAAATGTTCATATACCTACATCTGTTACAGACAATTTGAGAAATGTCCATATACCTACATCTGTTACAGACAATTTGAGAAATGTTCATATACCTACATCTGTTACAGACAATTTGAGAAATGTTCATATACCTACATCTGTTACAGACAATTTGAGAAATGTTCATATACCTACATCTGTTACAGACAATTTGAGAAATGTTCATATACCTACATCTGTTACAGACAATTTGAGAAATGTTCGTTATTGACACAAACAGAATAAAATATTTTCCTTGATTTTTAATTTTGATAACAGAAGTGATTTTTTTTCAAACAGTCAGTGACACAAAAATTTAGAAAACACAAACAAATAAAAACCCAACAATTCTCCGATTCATTTATTATTGAAACATTCTATTTATAGATTTGTACATAATTCAAACAAAATAAAAAAAATCAATAAAATATTTTGTTTCAGACATTTGACAGTTTAAAAAAAAAAAAAAATTTTGTTTGTCACAAAGCTACAACACAAGTGTTAACAATATAAGAATCCTCTTATAAAATATCACCGAGCCGATTGGACGATTCAGCAAAGTTGCTGTCGAAAATCCTATCAAACCTTTTGGTAGAACAATGAGATGAACTTTATTTACAAACTCAACAAAAAAAGTGTTTAAAATTAAATAGTGAAAAAAATAAATAAAACAGCTTAACAACATTTAATTAATTTGAAGGGAAAAAAAAACAAAGTTACTTAAACGAGATTTTATTATTACTACTCAAATAATAAATAAATTTCAATGCCTGGATAAGGTACGAGAAATGAAGTTGTTTGAATCTCTGAGAGATATTTAAATCTTTAAGCAAGATTTTTTTTTAATTGCTGACTTATTTATTTTCTTTGAAGGAGTTTACTTCAAGACACTGGTACAATAGATTTTTTTAAAATGTGAATGAGACAGAAATTAAATGTCTTAACCAGAGAAATGAAACAGCTTATAAGAACAGCCACTAAACACGACTTTAAGCCTGCAACTTGGAATGATTTTAAATAGTTCTTGAAAATCATTTTTTTTTAAATATGCAAGAAGTTCAAGAAGAAATATTGGAAACATTACAAGACATATTTTAATATATACAGGTAACAGTTCTAAATGTCCACTTTATGCCATTTTCATAATTCTATTTATCCAAATATTCATTATCTACATTATTTTTTATAATAAACACAGACAACTCAAATTTAATTAAGGACTTTTGGAATTAAATAGATTTTTAAAACTGCAGTTCTTGAGTGAACAAATGTCTGGCATAACTAGTATCATTCATCAAAGTACTTGGCAGCTATGAGGGAGTAAACCGGCTCCGATTGCCCATGGCACAATGCTTGACCATTGAATGACCATATGGTATTTGACTGGCCCTGGCTAGGGGACCTCACTTTAATCTAAAACCCTAAATATCAACTCAAAGAGTAGCTGAGAGAGTTCAAAGAGAGAATGAGCAAAAACTGGGACAGGTCAAAGGCACCAAAACAATATAAACTTCGACATTTTTATCTCTGTAAGAATTAACTAAGTGGGAGAATTGTGCCATTATTTGTGACTCACAAAAAAAAAGCTTTAACTCTTTAAGTATAGTTAACTTTGTTTAATGAACTGATAACAAACCAATGAAACAAGCAAAACACCAAAACAAACAATAAGTATGAAAAAAAAGCACAATGCCGGTGTGTAGTAGAATTGACTGGTATAATACTATATTGTGTTACGGTATGGTAAAAATCATTTTTAATTCATTATAAAAAATAAACTTGATAATGAATATCTGTGCAAATAATTTTGATTTTCAAAGCAGAATGACATTATGCATGTGAGTAATGAAGCCAGGGAATCCAATGCAAAGAAAAATAATTATCTGAACTGTCAATGTTTATTTTCAGCTCGCTCGTGCGAAAATGTACATGTTCATTCAAAACGATGAAAAAAATAAAACTATTAAAACACATTAAAATAGTGACGTGTTTTTTACAGAAATAAAAGGACAGAATTTATTCTAAGTACTGATGTTACATTTTTATTTTTACATAATTAACATAATGTGGAATGTATTCCTTATATCAAATATTTTGTAAAACAATTAATTTTACTGCAAAAAAAATAAAAAATAAAAAAAAAAAGGGAAAATTTTTTATTTCCTTTTTAAAAAGAAAAAATTTGATTTGTTCAATCATTACTCAATAAAAAAAATATTTTTGTTTAAAAAAACTTTAAAAAAAAAAAAAATTTCATTATATTTAAATCAGTAGTACCTGACTGAACAAGAACTTAAAGAATTATCTTTTTTTTACTTTCACTTTATCAAAAGCAACAATGTGAATTAAGAAAAAAACATACATTGACCTTCCAATGTTCTTCTCAAAAATAAAAATAAAAACCAACATCATTATGAGATTCTTTCTCCTAAAATCACCCATTAAAAACATTTACACCAATTTGACAACAAAAGTCCGGGGGGGGGGGGGGGGGGGGGGCTAAGGCTTAAAATAATCAAAATATACATTTCCATTAAAAACTAAAAAAAGTAAAAGCATCTTTCAAAATCGATAAAAAAAAAATAAATATTAATAGTAAAAATGTGGTCATAGTAACTGGTCAGGTTTACTTGGTATCATAGGATTACATTTATGTGATGATGTGAAAGGGACGCGTGAAATGCGTCAAAGAAATGGAATGAGTGACAGCATGAACAATAAATGTGGGTGTGAATATAATAAATAATGGTATGGACACGAAAAAAAAAATTAATTTAATAATAAAAACATTTTTGACCCAATAATTTTTAATTTATAAATATATATATATATAAATAAAATTAATTAACATAACCAAATAATGACCAGTAGCTAATCAAACCAGGGGAACTAACGAGTGTCTAGATAAAGGTAAAAAAACACCCCCCATACAGCCCCAATTTTTACCTTGAGGACAACTGAATACGAAAAACAAAGGGCTTGAATAATACTTACAATGATATGTTTCATATTTGTGTTCGGCAGGAAAAAACACATTTTATTTACAAGCTACTTTTTTTTTACCCCATGTTTTTTTGCTTGACAAAATACTGAAAATGTTTTGAGACAACTGTAATGGGCCACCAGGTATATTAAATATTATTAGCAGCAATCTAGAACAGAAAAATTGATGTTTACAGACATTTTCTGGTTATACAGATTTAAAAATAAATAAAAAAATATGTGCCTGCATGTAAACAAATGCTGGTCCAATAAAATAGAATCTCTTGTAGTACTTTGCATCAATGTTTAATACATTGTTCTACAGCTTGATAAAAAGAATACTTTTCATGGGCATTTACAAAATAGTACTGATTTTTCCAGATATTCAACTGTCTTGATAGTAAAGAAAACTATTTTATGCTTTGAAAAGCAGCATAACAGTAGGCATCATATCCAGAAACTTAAAAAAATAACAGAAACAGTTCCAGTTACAATAAATGAACAGTTGTTTAACAGGATTATGTACTTTTCATTCTTTTAATTTGGCTAAATAGCCATCCATAATAAAAAAAATGCCAACTAAAAGCAGATTTTAAAACTTTTAGACATTAAAAAAAAAAAGGAGGGGGCCAGCTGTATATAAAAAAGTCTACCAGGAATTAGTTATGACACATCAGTACAAAATGTTTGTAAAGATGCTGATTATTAATTTAAAAGAAACAAATCTCTACTAATATTAAAAATAGTTTTTTTTTTAACAAAGAAAATTTGCTTTAAAAAATTAAATTTGCAAATCACAGAGCCATTAAATAATATTGCAAAATTTATCAAAACTTCATTTTAAAAATAATTTTTATTAAAAAATGCACTAAAAAGTACATAAATAATTCCTTACATGATACAAAATATTTATATAATTATCATTACTAAAAATATATAGGTGGGTGCCCATCTAGATATACATATATATATAATTTATCAAGTACATTACTAATCAAGTAATGTGAAGACATTAACTTTTTAGTCTTGAAAGAATGAAACTTTCTATAACAAGTTGCACAATGTAACATAAGTTGATAGAAAAACAAAAAAAGCTTAATTATTTCTTGGTATCCTGCACTGATGCTATCTATCATCGTATTTATTTTGACATGATAATCTCAAGGTGAATTTAAAACATTACTAAAAAAGTAATTAGCTTCGTAATTCAGCAATATTTGGACTTGAAATAATTAAAATTGTGTGTACTGTCATGTGGAATCAAAACGTGTGCCGAAATTTGAGCCTTCTCACTATTTAGAACAGGTCCCAAATTGAATTAGAAAATTTGAGGACAAAACAGAAAAAAAAAAAAAAACTTGTTAAGAGCTTATAACAAAAGAAGAAAGAAATGAGCTCCAACCAAAAGTTTCAAGAAAATCACGCCATCTCGTTAAACTTGAGGAGAAAAAAAAAATATGTCCTTTGTTTATCTCGACTTGTATGATTTAATCAAAAGTTTGCGGAACATAAGAAAAAAAAAAAGGTCAGTTACAGAGCTACTGCAGATACATATAAACACGTAGAAATCAATACAATACATATAAACATGTAGAAATCAATACAATAATTACTGCAAAGATACACTATTATTAAACAGAAGTATATTAAATTATTTTTAAGCCTCACGATGATCAGCCAACAGCTTTCAAACGAGATGAAAATGAATAACATTTTTTTTATTTTTAGTTGGCATAAAAACTGAACCTCATACAAGGTAAGTTGACGGCTATGTACAAATCTCTTTACTGTTCCATTACAGGTACAATCATATAAAAAGGCTAAGCTAAAGGGGTTTGAACACAGTATCAAAGATTACAATTCAACAAAAGGGCAGGGGGTATGGGTTTTTTTTTCATTGGTCAATCGCCATGACATAAAAAAAAAAAATCAAATGATCACAACGACAAGCATCATTATAATAACCAAGATCATAACAACAATTATAATCATGGCAGTCAATGGTAACAGCATTTATGGTTAATGAGACGTAGTCAAATTAAATTACAAAAAAAAATCACAACTCTTTAGTATTCATATTATATTATACATGTATTCAAATATATAGATTTTTCTTTTTTTTAGAAAAAAAACGAACAAAAAATCATGACAACATCTGACCACTGACTGTGTCAAGATAAGACGGTGAACATTATACCTTAAATGACCGTTTCAAGATCATACAAAGTGAATATTACACCTTAAATAATTAGCTAAACAGTTTAATAAAGGACATAATCAGACTTAAGACATTTTGGTATCCTTTATTACTTTATCTTTCTAAAGACTGAAAACGACACCATTTTATGTATGCATGCACTGCAATAACACAAACTGTAAAGCTTCATGGTGAACATATGTAGAAGGCTATTAAAAAAAAACAAAAACAGCAACAGACAAATACTTAACACAGTCAGTGGCTGATTTAAAAAAAAAAAACTTTAGAAAAGGTCATCTCTGACAGTCATTGGCTCAACAAAGAGTATCGTTAGATAACCTCCAATTGGAACAAAAAAAAATTCTACCTTCCCTTCTTTTTTGTTTAACAGCAATATTCAAATACAAACAAGTAGCCAAAGCTACATATAGGAGGACAGATTGACGGCATTTTTTGAAAAACGATTTTCGCTTTTGAGTCGATAACTTTTCAGCACCGAGGCCCTCATGGAGGTTCATAATGCTGTAGCCAGATGACCAGAACTAAACATGCAACAAATTACACATTTTACACAGAAAGTGAACAAGTTGTATCAGCCAGCCATTTAAAAAAAAAAATAATATCTGCTTTTGTATTTCTTGTTGAACAAAAGAAATGTTTTTTTTTTGTTTCTTTAATGATGTGAGCTGAGCTAATGTTACTAATTAAAATAAAGCACCAAGTAAAATTAGTTATTTTCAATTATCTTGCAGATCAAGTTAAGCTTGGCAATAAACTTCTTATTAGTATCAGTATAAGGGACAACAATTATAATCCATTTTATCTATTTTTTTTTTTATATCAAGGAATGCCAATTAGAATAAAATGTTACCAAATTTTTGTAAACAAACAAGCACAAGAAAAATTATTTTAAAATTTTGACATTTTTGTGTTCAAAGGTTAAAAAAAAAAAATGAAAACATTTTCCTATAACATCTCACTATCCATTGGGTAAAGCGGCTCCCCGTTTAAGCCAATAGGTAACGCAGATGAAGCTGTTGGTGGTGGTCGCAGATCTTCATCTGGGTGAAGCTGTTGCTGCTGTTTGTACTGTTTGAACTCCTCCCTCAGCTTCATGAACCTTCTGTCTGAATCTGGATACCGGCTCGGTTTGCTAGGGTGTGGATAATGGACATCCTCAGTGTTGGGGCCTTGGTTAGGGTGCCGCCCATGCGATGACCCCTCAGTGTTCCCAGTCAACCTGGAGTACCGCCTCAGGTCATCAATAATGTCACTTTCAAGGGCATTCAGAGAATCAAACTCATAGTTCTCATCACCTGACATGTCCCTGCGATGTGCAGGGACTCCAAAACCATGACCAGTGTCCAAGCTGAGGTCAGGGTCGTGTGCAGAGCTCAACGACGTGCTCCCTCTGCCAGCACTCCCTCGTCGATGGGGATGAAATGACGCCGTGCTCTGAGAAGTGTTTCGGCTGCCGATACCGCTGCTGTGGCTGCCACTGTCATGTGTCATGGGGTCATCCCCGTAGCGGTGAGCCGGATGGTTTCTGTAATGATGACCCGGGTCATGGTAGGCAGTGTACTTAGCAGGCAAGGTTTCCCTAGGGTCAAACAAATGGGACGATAAAGGGGAATCTTTTAAGAAGGCTGGACGCTGCGAGTGAGACTGAAGGTGGGGAGGTTTAGATGGGGGCTGGTTTAGATGTCTACCTGTGGGATGTATTCTTTGCCTCGGATCTTCCTGAGCGTAAGGCAGCTCATTGAATGATCTCTGACCAGCAGAATTAGAGAGAGAGGTTACATCAGGATAGGATGAAGACCCCACTGGTCTATTACCGGTGTAACCTCTGTCACCCTCTGCCGGGTAAGGTGGGGCTTTTAGTCGATGGCTCCCATCACTCTGAGCTCTCTTCCTCTTCCAGTCATCCGTCAAGTCAGACATATAATATGGTGCCTTTCTTGTGTCCTTGGTGTTGTAGTAGTCAGGATCTTGGAGATTGGAATGTGACTTAGAGACCGGTTGGGAAACCAACAAATTCACAGGACTCTGCGGGAGTGGGTCAGAGAAGCCAGAGATATTGGCATAACGAGAGGAGGGGCCTGCAGAGTGCGACCGCGGTGCACTACGGAGTCGCTGGACCACACCTTGCAGGTGGTCCCTGGTGTAACCAAGAGGCCTCCCGCTACTGTTGTTGCTCTCATTGTCGCTGGGCGCTCTGTACTTTTGCGATGGTGTAACCATGGCAAACGGTCTGCTGGTGTCTCCGGTGTTGATATAATAGCCAGGTGATGGAATGTTGCGGTCAAAATTGAAGTTATTTATGGGATGGCTGGATGGAGAAGTGGAATGGTTTGGGTGGTTCTGAGAAACTTGCTCAGAGTTTGGTTCTAGCACTGAGCTGATATCTTCAACACCAAAGAGAGGGGCACCAGCATTGTGACCGTGATGTTCTCCATCATCTGTCAAGTAGGTCATGTGACCAGGCTTCATGGAACTGTGACGTGGAAACTGAGGGGTGTGAGGATGACCAGCTGGCGCTTTGAACACTTCGTCGTCATCACTCTGAAAGCTAGGTTGCTGAGCGTCTCTCATCGATGAGCCTGAATGGCTGCGGCGATGAAGACGGCGGGATGGCTGAGACAGATGCTGGGAGGACTGGGCTTGGTGCTGTCTGCTGATGGAGGGGATCTCTGCAACATTAGATGGATGGTGAGATGGGAATGAGTTTGACTTTGATAACGTTGGGTAATCCTGAGATGAAGAAGTTGGGAACCTAGTTGATGGAGGTGCAGTTATGACGATGTTCTCCTGGAAAGGGGCGTAACTTGTTTGAGGCAAGTGACCAGAATTGCCAAGAGGCAATGATCTGGATAAAGGCTGCTGGCTAATACTTGTGTTCCTGTGCTGGTCAGGCCAGGTCGAGTTCTTAGTGTCTGGACGCAATCGGAATGACCCAGCCTGAGACGTATCGCTCCTAAAACTAATGTCATGAGTCAAAGGCACCTGGCGACCACCATCCTTGTCATACCCCTCCCCGGTGGCGACACTCTGGCCAAATCTGCGCCTCTGAGCATCCTGCATATCATTCAACATTGATGACCTCATGTCAGCTGACTGGTCAAGTTTTCGGGTCTGGGGTAGAAAGAAAATACTGTCCTGGTTGTCTTGTGATGTCACAAAGTCTCCTCCTCCATTGTACTGCCAGTGATCCCATTTTGGCGTAGGTTCACTGCAGCGTGAAATTAAAAAAAAAATATATATAGGTTATTACAACAGGCTCAATTTAGTGGTCATCCTTAATGAAGTTAAGTCTTAAAGTTTAAAAGTAACATAAAATATACAGTGTAATAGTTTTTGTACACTACGCTTGCTACAAAGCTGTATAGAGAAAAATCCATTTTAATACACATACTGACGAGTAACTGTAACAATGATGTATTTAGGAAACATTTCAGATTTAGTAGTATTAATTTATAGAGTTAATGCATTTTTTTTTTTTAACTTTAGGCAAAAAGTGGAAAATGTTGAAATATTTAGGCCATTTTTATTAGAAGTTAAAAGTATTAGTTTTTTTTTTTAAATATGTTAATAATATGCAGTGAAATGAGGTCAAAGATTCACTGCAATTTTTCAAGGCCATGATGACTAGAGAGTACAATAATACAGGTGTTCCTTGTAAAAAAAAAAAAAAGGTACACCATAGGTCATGTTAATTTTCACCTTACAGACCACAAAAGTAAAAACTGAAACTTTCTCTTGATCATTTACACAAGAGGCACACATAAATCATTGGTCAATATATTAAAATGATCACTTAAAATTTTTTTTTTTATTTTAGTAAAATTAATAAGGCAGCACATGTAAATTTACCGATCAGACAGGTTACATATGTATGGGGAATAAAATCATTCCGCTATGAGTTTTATCAAGTTCACACAAGTAGGACTTGGATTAATGGTATTAAGAGATCACTGATATTATATATTAATCTTCTCAAAACTGTTTTTTTTTTGTTTTTTTTTGAGTGAAAATTAATTTTTATCTCAATAAAGTATGTCACAAACACAATTGCAAACATAAATCGTTTTAGCTTTGGAGAAAAAAAAATGTAACCAAAATGAGCAAATGTAAATAAAAAAAATATATCAACTGGCCTAGGCTTAGCATAATGGGTTATGGTAAAAAAATATATAAAGCTACTGAATTAAAAAAAAAAAAAAAATTAAAGACGGCCTATCTGACATCATCCACTAAAGATACACATTTTCTGTACACAAAAAAAAAAAAAATGAAAATAAAATGACATGCGTTCTTATCATTGCACAATGCCTTGGATCAGACATTGATGAGTTACTATACCTTTCCTAATCCTGGGACCAGGTCAGATTGCAAAAAGAAAATAATATGAAAAACATCAAATTGTGAACAATAAATGAAGAAAGTTTGGCATCTGAATCAACTCTGACAGCAATTAAAGTAACAATAAAAGAATTAGTTAAAATAAAATGTTCACATTTAACTAGACCATGATGCATTCATGTTAAATAATCCATTCTGATAACATTGATAAATCAAGGGAAATCGGTAAAGAATTTTTAAAAATTATCATTAAATGCTTCAAAAGTTCACCACTGATAAATAATTCTTATAACTCTGTAAATTCTGCATTATGTCATTTACTTTAATATGAAAGAGATCAGATACAATTAATGGAGAATACTTTTGAAAATGATAAAGGGGAAACTGTAAATAAAATAAGGTATGCGGGAAAAATTTTTCACTGCATTCATGGCTAGTTTTAAAATAAAGAAATTTACTTTCAATTATAACATTTTTTTTCATGATATGAACATCATTGGCTGGGACAATGCATTATGTCCATTTAAACCTCAGCCATTTCATTTTTTCCCATAAAAGGATGCATAATATTTATTTTAAAAAAATCAAGTCAGTTACTCACTGGCGTCCGTTCATCTCATCAGGTTTTCCATAGTTCACATCATCTGTGGAACATGAAATGAAATTTACGACTATTAACAGAAATGACTGTCAGGCAGAAATTATGTTTCATACAATGCTTTACATATGTTTCATACAATGCTTTACATATGTTTCAAACAATGCTTTACATATGTTTCATGCAATGCTTTACATATGTTTCATACAATGCTTTACATATGTTTCACTAATAGTTAAGAAAAAAAAAATCTTTTTTCATCAAAGATGAGTAAATCTTCATACTGTATTTTGCTTTAGCCTTTCTGTCCTTTTTCTTGCTATGGAAAATGGCGACAAGAGCCAGTAGAACGGCCACCAATAGAAACAGAACTCCTCCAATGATTCCACCGATTAAAGCATCAGGAAGAACAAGGTCATCTAATTATAAATAAAAAAAACAAATTACAATTGAAAAATAAAATTTACTTCTGGTTTCTTTGTAAAGGATTTTAGAAAAATAATTTTCTGGCTAACTATTGATGTGAATTAAACTTTAAATGCCTTATAGTATTTTAAAATAAATGTGCAATTTACATATAATAAAGAAACACAACAAGAAACACTAAGTAAAAAAAATAATTATTTGGGCTTGTTGTGCACTTTATATAGAGCCGAAATTGTCTGATAAGATCGCAGAAAATAAAATCTATAGATTAAATATTTGATATTAAAATATTAGCTAACTCCTATTTTTTTTTAAATGTATCAATGCTTATGTAAGTTATTTGAATTATATTAACTCCTTTCTTCACTAAAACAACAGCTGCTTTTATTATACTACATGTAAATGGACTTAAAAAGGTACAGATTAATAATGTCAGCTATTAATATGATATTAATTCCTTTGCACCAGTCAAGGCATAGCTCTCTAAAAGGTTAACCATCGGCTCCAATCTATGTCAATCACTTTACAAATGAGCAGGTATGACAGTATTTAGTATGATAAGAATACAAAAAAAAAAAATGTCAACCATGAATGAATTATTTTTTGAAGCACGTTAAAACAATTTGATGAAAACATTGGATCACTACACATAGCCCTGGTTCTAAATAGTTCATATGCATGCTTGACGATCATTACAAGGAGTAAAAGACACCAAAAACAATCTCTAAAAAAAAAAATTAAAAAAAAAAAAAAGGACAGCATAAAGAGTTGATTTTCCTTTCCGAGAATGTCTCCTCTCAGCAGCGGAGAATGGGATCTGGAGCGGCTCAGGAAATAAAGATTGCTACGAGAGACACAAACATAGGATCATAAGCACACACAAAAAAAAAAGGCATGAATAATTTTCTCATAATAAAAAATGGCTGAAAGGGATTGAAATGGGAGACGGCTGAAACACTTTTTTTTTTAAAAAAGCCTTAAAAAAAAAAAGAGTGAAGTTCCCTTAGCCCTACTAGGCCATCAGGGCAGATGTAATGTAGAATTCATCTGTTTCTGTAACCTCGGCATATGAAGGGATTGTGTGGTTAGCACAACGCCCAGCCGCCTTTACTTCCCTAACATAAGTCAGGTACCCATTTAAAGCTGGGTGGACTTGTGGGACCACTTTGCACCAAATAACACCAGGAAAAATTCCCATGGTTCTCACTGAGGATCGAACCCATGACTCTCAGGTTGACAGTCGAGTATCTACACCACTCGGCCATCCGTCCTATTAAAAAAAGCCATCCAAAGACATCCAAAAAAAAAAAATGGATGAAAAATAAATAAAATTCAAACAATTAAAAAAAAAGAAAGAAATAAAAGCACATATGCAGAAAAGTAATTTGTGGAAAGCTAAAAAATACCTTGAACATTACTTTTCAATCAGAAGTTAAAAAAAAATAAAATAATATCAAACACCAAGCTAAAGCTAGTTGATAATTTAGATAGTTGTTAAAGAAAAAGATGCAAAATAAAAAAAGAACCAAGCCATATATATACATTGTGGTAATTCAACAATGTTTTTTTTTTTAAAAAAACATAATTAAAACAAGGTAGTACGGTTTAAAGCCATTCTGACAAAGGGGGATTAGACTATACCAGATGAAGATGATGCATCTGCATTTGCGTTCCCTGGAGATTTGGACTTGCCTAAAGATTAGCAATGTAAACAAAACAACATAAACAACAGTGCTAATTAATCGTCTCATTAAAAATAAATACCAAACAAATTATATTTATAAATAAATATGTACCAGAGAATTGCATTGAGTTTTTCTTTAAATCAAAGTAAAATAAAAAAAAAATAATTTTGAAATAAAAATACATTATAGTGGCCATGGACAAAAAAGGTCAATGTTAGATGACCCCCTCCCCCGAATCCAAACATAAACATCATGAAATATATCTGAAACATTAAAAAGTCATTAGCACTCAATAACAAAAGTTATTTTTGACCTTAGCAACTTATCAATATCTGGATGAGGTTGTAAGCTTCAGTTACAATTACATAAATAAATGTTTCAGTCTACTTTGTAAATGTTTATTCTGTATTACTCACCGACAGCTTATAATTATATGCTTTGATATCCATACTTTCCACATGATTCCATGCTATTATTATTTGGTTCACTAAAAAAAATAATTTACCATTCAAAGTAAATGTACTTACAGAACGCACTCTATTGATATAACAATCTATATAAATAATAGCGGTGTGGGTTCTGCGTTAAATCGAAAGTAAAGAATTAATACAACAGTATTCCAGTTTAAAATCGTCAAACGTAAATAATAAAAATCATGAAAAAATCGGATCTGTCTGAAACCAAAAATAACCTAGCCTACTGTTCAAACCTAAGGGAATATAACTCTATGTGAAGGTTTTGCAGGGTACAGCTAGCATTATGTAATTTTTCAGCGGGGATAATTTTTCATGTCCTTTTTATCATAAACAAAAGAGCTAAATAAATTAATTACACTTATGGTGGTCAGAGTGTAAAATTATTAAAACGGATTTCAAGTAAAAAAAAAGACCCTTGAAAAAAAAAAAAGTGAAAAACAGTTTCTATTTTTTTATAATACAAGAACAACTCTGAGACTGGAGCACATGAAACCTGCCCAGCGTGATAGGATTTAGACCTCAACGGATGTCGTCAAACTATTTCATTGAGCTCATTTATTCATGATTTAAAAACAACTGATTGGTGGGGGGGGGCATTGAATTGTTCATCATAATAGCATAAAGGTTAACATACTTCCCACAAATTTGAGAACATCTATGTATCATGTAAAAATACTTACACGTGATATAATGGAATAGAAAACTAAATAATAATAGCATAACTTGATCAATTGCGGTAATGTGAAAAAAAAATAAATGAACAAACAACAAGGAATAGGAAATTTTTAAAATAGTTAAAAATAGTTAAAATTTTTTTTTTGTATCCCCAGTACTTTGATTTATTATTATGAGTGGTGTAAGACGAATTGATATACGAAATGGACCGTCTATGGATTTTTCTTTATAAATTTGTCTATTATTCTGTACAATTTTATCAATCATATGTGACTTTTATAGAATATATGTAATAAATGTTTTATATCTTTCAAATAAAAAATAGAAATGATTTTTTTTTTTAATTTATGTAAAAACTTCAAACATTTACACAATACAACACTAAGAATCATTTTTTTTTGATAACCTCATTTTGCTCTAGTATCAAGCTTAGAGTAAGTTTTTTTCTTCAAGAGCGTTATACAAAAGGGTACTAATAAATGTTGAATAACAAATTGACGGCATTAAATGTTTTATTTTCTTCTAAAATTAATATAGTATACTTCACTACAGTATTATTCATACAATTAATTGTCTTGTGTGCTATTATCTACTTATTTGTACAAGTAACATCCTCTGACGTTAATTGAAATGGCTATTAAATTATAAATAAAACTAAAAACTTAATAATTTTTTAGTTACATAGAAATGATACAATTCATAAAAAAACTTTTTTCATTTTTAAACCCCAAATTACGTTAAAAAATATATTTTTTATTAAGGCTGCAACTAATATGGAAGATTTTTAGGTAAAAAAATTAATAATCTATAATTATATTTCTAGCATATTTTTTCAGACTGACAAGCAAATAAAGCATTCCCAAATTATACTGTTAAAAGATAAAATTATTAAAATACCTGCACTGTCAACATTTTATTGAAGCATTAAGAAAATTGATTATTACACAAAATTACCATTAGTAATTGTCATAACTATGGACTTTTTTCTTCTGCCCACAAAGGAGCTTGGTGTACTCACCGCTGGGCACACTGACTCGGACAGTATTTGATGCAGGGCTAAAGGCCAAGACACCATAGGCCCTGAGGCGGATGCTGTACGCACCGCTGGGCACATCCTTCATCTCCGCATAGTTTGTGGAACCTCCGATGACTCTCTCAGGGTAGACAGCCCAGTTGCTGTTTTCATGCACATACTCTATTTTGTATCTGTAAAGAAATGAAAATCAAATCATCTGTAGGAAAAGGATAGGTAAAGTCTAAACAGCATTATTGTGTTTTTGGCTTATGAGTGATGACTTTAAAAATATCTGAGGGACCGCAGAGAAAGATAAAACAGTGATCCGTAGAATGTGATTGGAAAGGTAATTGTGTTCTTTTTAGCTATCACAAACTTTATACTATGTTGGAAAATGCAGAGATGAAACGAAAATGACCAGGAAATTTAAAAAAAATATGGAACTAGCTAAAACAATTTCCCAGGTGACTGGGTGGCACCGTGGTAGCAAGCTGGATCTTCAAGCTGCAGCTCAACCTGTGCATGCTGTGGGTTATGGGTTTCGATTTCAGACGAGGAAGCCCCCCCCCCCAAGGCCATTGCAATATCAGCTATGGTGGGGGATGAAAGAATGGGGACTGCAAAAAGCCATCCCATTGGTTGACAGGATTTAAGAGATAAAACATCTCATCTTTTCAGGGACTTTAAAAATATTTCCAGCAGCAGGCAGGATGGAATCAGATCAAATGTTTCTCACTGGTGCAATAAAGAAAACAATAATGCCTTCAGATGTTTTCATTTAAACATGACAAAAAAAATATATATCTAAATACACAACTGTAGGGTCATATAGTTTAAAAAAATATTTTGGCTACAAATGGTAAAGAATAGAAAAAAGATGTAAAGTAAAAACGGTGTTTCTGATTTGCTCATTGGGAAAGAGGTGCACAATAACACACAAAAAAACCCCCCAATAAAGTAGGCAGAGGAGTCAGCAAAATAAAAACGAGTTTTCGCAGACAGAATGATTGGCAATGAATAAATGAAAGGCGTCTAAAAAATGTCCAATAAATCATTATACAAAATCAACACATAATTATTTCATCTTTATTTGAATGGCATAATGTCAAAAAAAAAAAAAAAGCATAAAATTTACTTACGAAAATATTGGGACTGGTGAGACTTGAGGAGCTCTCCAGCTTAAGATGATGTCTCTATTTCTAATCTGTGCTGTGAGATTTTGAGGAGCAGCCGGCTGCGGACCTGAAGAAAAAAAAAAAGTAAAAAAATGTTTTTATTGCAACTTACCAACTAATGTGACAACACCTTTAGTTTAGTATATTGTAAGCACCAACACTATCAATTTCAGTAATTCCAATTTATATAAATATTTGTATGATATAATGAGTAAGTTTTTTTTTTACGTTTTAGTGCATTGTAATAAAAAATTATTTTTAAAAAAGTTTTTTAATACATTATGTTTACATAAGTTTGGAAATAATTATATTGTTTTTGCCCCCTTTAATATAATATAATTAATTTGGCTAGTCTTTATAAGAATAACATAAAGCTTCACTATTTTGCATACTTTTGCTTTGTATTCGTTTTGACTCCCTAATATGCGCCCTATTTTCACATGTGTGCCAAACTGTGAAACTAATTAAAAGCTTATACATAATGGATTTCTTGTAGTTCATAAAGGTGACATACTAAAGAGAAAAAATGGGAAGCATAAAATAAATACTAACTTAATGGTTAATACATCTCTGAATAATTGCATTTATTTTGAGTACTTCAGTAATTTGGTATGGCTCATTGATATCATGTGTGCCATTACACATCTAGGACAAGTTTTTATTTCTACTGCAATAGAATCTAATTAATTTCCTTCTGTTAACATTTAGATATGTGCATGTTCTCATATAAACATTAGTGTGCCCTTCAGATTAATATGGGATTGATTCGGAAATATTTTTTAAAAAACATGCAATATGTTTTAGGATGTATGTGCTGATCATTTCAGCATCAGTAAAAAAAACATTTCTATCAAAATAAAAAGCAAAAAATTTTGAGGAAACATGCCTTGGCTTGATAACACCCCACCCAGTTTTGTGCAATGTTCATGACAGCATTTTCGGCCAATACCAAGCCCAACCTATCTCTCAATGAGGGCTGGGCCCTGCAAGAGCACATTCACTCCAAACCAATAGTATGAACACTACAGCAAGTTAATTCATGAAACATAATAGTGTAAATTTAATCCGTACACCCACAATGGAGTAATAAAAAAGTCTTGACACATCAACGTTCCTCTCTAACACTCAGGAACCAGCACATGTGGTAAACATATTCTCTTCACCTAGGACAAGCTCGCTCTATCCCCTTTCAATCAGCCTCCATGTCTCATCCCCTCCACCAATCAAGACTTGACCATACAACCCTTCTCTTAAAAACCCGCCAACACCCCACACCATTCTCAGTTTACCTGACACTATCTAAAATGATAAAAAGGGAAGAAAATGGCTTTTAGGCAGATAACTTTCATGCATGTGTAGGAACCAATTTATAGTTTTTCGTTAAAAGTGGCCTGCATAATTTTCAAATTTCTGAATACATCCCTTCTTTAAACATGGAACAGCACTAGAACTAGGATTACTTGCGCTAAAGTTACCAGTACTTTATGGAAAATAAATAAATATCCGCTAATTGATTGGGTGTGTGTGTGTGTGAAGTTGTGGATGGTCAGCTAAGTGTATTTGGCAGGTACCATTACCTTTGTTCTCACTGATTTCAGGGTAGTAGGTTAGACCTTCATTGTCTACTGGCAAGGTCATCACTGCCACTGGGTCATACTCTAATTGAACAAGAGAAAAAAACAACATTTTTCAAGTTAACTGACAGCTGTTTAAAAAAAAATTGCATTAATCAAACCAGTGTCAAATCTGGACAAATTACTCCCGGCAGCCAAATATTTTTTAAAATCATGATGATAAAAGGATATAAAACCTACCAATCCATAAACTATAGCTTAGACTTAATTCTTTTTTTTTTTTTCTAATTATACTGATTTTTATATTGACTGCCACGAACAAAATGCCGCACATTAACATAAATATTTGTCATCAAGTATAAGAAAAAAATAATTAATGAATCAATTAAATGCGCACTTCAGCAAGCACAGAGCGCAAGCAAAAAATAAAAAAAAAATTTTAATTATGCCCAAAGATATGAAAAGCCCCTAATATTCAGCACAATGCTCAAATAAACAAACTAAAATGAAAAAAAAAAAATGTTAAATAAAACCAGTCATTGGTTTAGTAAATGACTTCGCTAATCTGCAATCTTAAGAAAAATGGTTCTTCTCGCGCACTAATACATTTCAGATAATCCTATGGTCTCCTTTCATTTATTTAACTTGGAGAAACATATATTTTAGCGTTTTAAACAATTCCTATTATTTTGCGCCCCTTAATACATTTTGAACAAAATTCTTTTAACTTTTAATAAAACAAAAAAAAAAAAATCTTTGAAACACCATGCATTACAGGTGTACATAAATGAGAAATGCGACATTTAGCTAAATGACATTTATACCTCCAGACATGCAAAAGGTGCACAGTGAAACATAAAAAAATTAACTTGCATACACATATGGGTTTGTTTAGTGACAAGTCAGTAATAATGTGCGATTAAATAAACAAGGCTGAGAAAATTATGCCTTGAATAACTAATACTAAGGGCATTTAAATGTTAGAACCCTTTTTGTTTATTTGTCTATTTAAAATTAACTAAATATATAAATAAATAAATATATATATATGCATACATAAATATTGATTTATAGTATATAAGAAACCATTGAAGGTCAATGCAACAATTCAGTTCAATGCAACAAGATAAAGTAAATCCAAAAAGAAAATATCTTGAACATAGAAAAAAAAATGGCACATCAGATGAAAAATAAAATCGTAAAATCCATGTAAATTATTGACGTACATGAAAGAATCAAGATACTCGATTAAAAATAAAGATTAAAATGCAGACAGTCAATGATGAAATAAAAAAAAAAAATTGATTTTATGCTGATATAAATGACGCTTATAAAACATGCTCAGGATGGAAGAAAAATTCTGAAAAAAAAAAAAAAATTAAACTCTAAACAGAAAAGAAATAAAGATGTAACCCAATAAGCCAATCAAAGCTGTTACGAAAAACTATGTTACACAAATTTCTGTCATTTTTTTTTTGTAACCTGGTTTTCTATTACAGGTAAGACTTTTTTTTAAAAATAAACCAATCATTTAAAAAAAATTCACATTAAACATAATCTAGACTTAATTTACAGTCTACTATAAACTGCAAAAAAACCCCACTAAAACCAATAGTAATTTAATGATTTTACAAAAAAAAAAAACAAAAACAAATGAAATTAAAGCTTCTTAATTTATTTTTAAAGTATTTTTCTAATGAGTTGCCTACATCAACATTTGAGAAAAAAAAAAAATTAAGCCATTTAGAACAAAATACATACTGCAAAGGAATAAGTAATATTGAACATAAAAAATAAAAAGAGTTAAAACCACAGTTTACATACTCAGGATAAAAATGAATCATCTCAAACAAAACTAAAGAGTTATGCATTAATGATATTCCGAAATTGAAAAAAAAAAAAAGGTTATTTGGTAGGGTTTAAATGCAAATTGTACCCATAAGCGAAGGAGTTGTGTCACGCTTGCTGGCGCTGCCGGTGTTGGAGTTAAGAGCTGCGATTGTGATATAATCAAGTGATATCAAAAGACATGAAGAAAAAAAAATGGTGTGCAAAAAAAATTACAACAATGAAAGAAAAAAATAAATAATTTAAGATAAAATAGAAAAAAATCGATACAACAGTTATCAAATCTAGTGACCCATGGCCATATATATATATTTATTTATTCTATGTTTTTTTTTAAATATTATTTAACTCCAGTAAAATGAACAATGCAGGAAGCTGAAAATGAGACAATCAAGTGTGATGAGTGTGGGGGGAGTATCTATAAAATATCCTAATGGAAATAAATATTTAGAAAGATTATTGCATTGATTTAGTGAAAATACTTAGTGAAATATTTAGAGAGAAAAAATAAATAAAAAATCGGTTAGACTGAAAAAACAGACTTTAATTATGAAAATAAAAAGAGAGAGAGAAATATTGATGTGCTGTGTGCTGACATTCAGTAGCAAGTGAAATTTTTTTTTTCAAGTCATGCACATTAATGTTGCCAACAAACGGATTTTAAAAAAAATTTCATTGAAGAAAAAAAAGAAAATAAAAAAATGAATAAGAAAGTATTTTGTTCTAATTTTCTTTTTATTTTTTTTAATTTAATAATGTGATTCTATTTTGAGAATGATCAGATGAGGAGCCAGAATACTAAAGGCGAAGTCATTCGTTTGAGAAGGTCTATTCTAGCCTTTAAGGTATTTATTTTACATTTGTAGGATTTCATAAAAATTATCATGCAAGTATCAGCTGCAATCTACATGTAAAGCTACCTAATTTCTGCATTCCCTCCCTTCCCACAAACTTACAATGGTAGACTCCTGGGTGTCTGGCAGATTGAAATAAAACTACTCAAGTAAATCAGCTTAAGCTTGTCAGCCTCAAGCATTATAGTGTGTTGGATAGGAAGAGATTTTTCTAAATATGACTAACACTAAAAGCTATTTACATAATGAAATACTTGACTTGATAAACGTTCTCTTTTACCATTATCTCTCATCTGTTTCATTTCATAGATAGGGAGGGAGGGTGAAAACAAACCCCTAAGAGCCCATTGAGGTTCACTCAGGTAAAGCTAATACCCCCCTCCTCCCGATTGTCTAAAGCAGGGAACAATGTTGATGTAACCCAGCGATGGACACCTGACTCAACTATGAGCGCACAAAACTAACACTGCAAATCTAAATTGTAATTTAAAAAAACAAACAAAACAATCAGTATGACTACATACAACAGAGCAGGTCTATATATACAGTGACACATAATCAATTAGGAATGACATAACTGCCATTCTGTATGCTCATTTCATCTGCCCACATTCCTAACTGGAACATCAGCTTGATAATCTGCTTGACTTATTATTGCGAAAGCATTCAAAACGGACGAATCAAACAAAACGGCTCAGCCCCTGTAATTAATACCCCTTGCAATTTAAGCTGGAGTGACTTGGTGGCGCTTCAGTTTTGAGCCAGATCTACAAGCTGTGGATTACAGGTTAAAATACCCTGACATCAGAAACATACCTATGTCTACCGCGGCACCTCCATAGCGATCGCTATGTAAAAAAAACTGATATAAAAAAAGCGCAGTACAAAAAAAAAACCTTTCAATAAAAGACCGACAGGATCAACATCTCTTCCTCTTACCCAAGTGTTAACTTAACAAAAGTAAAACCAAAAACAACTATTATATCTTGAAAGGCAGAACAAAATCTTATTGATTTTTGGTTGATTAAGAGAAAATAAAAAACTAGCAAGAATTTTTCACTAGAATCACCAGACACTTTGAATCACCCCGAGAAAATTTTGCAAGTGAACTTTAAAAAATCCTTTTTTAAAATATGTTCCTAATTAATTTGAAAAAATCATTATTTTCTCTTCTTCGACGTGAATAAAAAGCTCATTTTCCTCATAGTTCACACAAGGAAGTATACTTTCAATGTACCTAACGGAAAAGCTGGAATAAGCCAAGCAGTAGATGGGAGCCACAGTCAGGGTTTTTATATCATAAAAAAGAGCCACACCAAATGTATCAAAATTTCATGAACAATAGCAGTTAAAAAGATAGGGAAAGCTGGCTGAGCAGGAGCTGCACAAAACTCACTGAAGAGCCACAAGCAGCTCTAAGAGCAGCATTAGGCCAGCCCTGGTATAAACAATTAAACCATCAAACTAGAGGATATTTTTTTTAGAAATATGTTGGCCTCTTTTAAGCTCTACTCAGAACGAAGAATATTAAAATTAATGGAGCAAACAAAACAAAAATGTATAAGATTGAGGAAATTAATCAGAATCTAGAATATCACTTTGGTTTCAAAGATTGACAAAAAAAAAAAAAAAATCAGTGAAAAACAGGTTTTATTCTTATTCTCTAGTCATAAAAAGAGTTTCAAGACTCATGTTGCAGGATCACTATTATTAGTAACTGTCCATGGTTTCCTTAATGTCATTTTTAAACATTAAAATAGACAAAATGAAGAGGGTCTAGGATGATTAGCAATTGTTAGGGATTTGCTGTAACAGAATGATCTAGGTTTCCCCCCAAAGGTTTGCTGAAAAAATTTTACCCAAAGTGCGCTGTTTAACAATAGAGCTGAATGATCCATTTCCGTAAGAATTCCTAGCTAAAATTTTAAACTCATATTCAGTATCTGGCTGAAGCCCATACAAATTAAAGAATGTGCTGGACTTTCCAGGGACTTCCATTGACACCCACTGTGTATCTCCAACTTGACGGAACCTGCAATGACAAATCAAGCAAAATGTTAGAGAGCATTAAAATGTTATCATGAATTCTATTTAACTATTTTTTTTTACAAAAGTGAGAATATGAAGGAATGCTTCATAGCCATATAAAAAGTCTTGAGGTTTGAATTAAGTAATATAAAGCTGCTAAGAAGTCTATACACCTAACCCTTGCTATAATGGCCTTTTAAAATTATGGAACTGTTTCAAGTTATGGCCCACAATGTTTCGTTACTCAGCCAATGGGAACTGACCTAATTAAATTTGTAAGGGTTTGTATCTCAATTCTTGATTCATTACACAGTTTTACAACTCAGCCAATGGGAATTGATCTTCTTAAATTTGTAAGGGTTTGTATCTGAATTCTTGATTCGTTACACAGCTATACCACCAACTTTTCCAGACGGTATCTAAGCATTTAAGTGAGGTAGGGTGTAATGAATTAATGAGACAAAAATACTTAATAAATTTTTTTTTTTCGGGTCATGAAAACCTAAAGGTCACAAACAAGTTGGGTTATAAAACAAAAAGATTTCAATTTTTTTTGGTAACGGGTAATGAACAGTCCCTCAGGTTAAAACGAATGCGAGAATAGCAGATAAACAACTGCATGCTGTACAAAATATGGGCCAGGAAGTCAATGGTAATGACTAGTAGGAGCTGAGTGAAGACCACAATGAAAAGCTTACTACAGATGAGCTTGTGGTTCTTCAGAATGAACAGCTAAAGACATTAAAGGAGGAGCAGTCGTCCGATGATGAGGAGCCAGTGACCGTTCCAACTGTCAAGATTTAAGAAAATTGCAGTAGGTAGGCAGACATAAAAAAACATCATCCAAAAAAGCTATATGGCAGTTAACCTTCAAAAAGATTGTTTAATAATGGGAGCAACAAAATTGCCCTCGATAGTTTCTTGGTGCAGAAAGATTCCCAGTCAGTTCCAAGAATCAGCAACAAGAAACTCCTGAACCTAATGGTAAATAACAGTAAAGAAAGTGACAAATTTCCCATGATCGTTTTCTTAGTCAGAAAGATAGGCTGATTTTTTTTTAAATTGTTTATTTGTTTGTTTATTTTCTCTTGATTTAATAAGTGAATTACACATATGAGTTGCATTTTGGCCGGATCTTCATAAAAAAGAGTGGTTCATTCTTCTTGAAATGGATTGTCTCAATTTAAGTGATTCTGTTTAGGTTCACATATGTTTCAGGTTACAAACCAAGTTCTGGAACAAATTAAGTTCATAACCCAAGGTGCCATTGTATGATTTTTGTTAACCCCACTTAATTAGATTTTATGCCATGTCAAATAATTCATAATGTCTATTATACATAGTGAAATGTGTTATTACAAATGCCAGATTAATGAATTTTTTCAGCATGGTAATATTTTTGTGTCTTTGATTATATTACATAAGTTAGAAAACATCTCCTTATAATGAATTTCAGCATTGCGATATAATTTTTTGCCAAATTCTAAATGTTTTTAAAAGATAATAAGCGACGTAGATAAAAATTACGTTCAGTAGGGAAAAAACAATTTATTTACCATACTGACAGTGCGGACTAACATTTAGCAGCTAGCAGGAGGGAGAGAGGTTTGGTGAGGAAAGCATACTGTTCATTGCACGTAAAAAAAAATTATGTAACGCTCAAATGTTGACAGACAGTTAGCGTTTGGGTGAATGAAGTAGAAAACAAGTTATGTAATAAGTCAATGAGCCCATACCAAGCTTATGTTACTTACCTGAGCTGTACACTGCTAGTGGAGTTTGAAGGTGTGGTACAATCGCATTTTTCAAACATAAGTTTAATTTTGTGATTTGAATAGATGGTATTTAAATATTTAATCAGAAATACTCAAATAATGGAAACCAGGATTTAAAATACTGATGAGAAAGACTTTTTAATTGACCTATTTATGCATGCATTTTTGTTCAAAATTTCGCGATGGAAATTTTTTTTAAACTGTAATTAAAAACGCATCATGTTTTAAAAAAAGTATTTCAATTATTACATTTCTTATATTAATTATCAAGAGAGTATTTGAGGTGAGCATACAAAATTCTAATGCAAGGGAGACAATGCAGGAATATAAACATACACAAGTTTAAATTGTGTTAAATACCTTAACTTTCTCCCCCCCCCCCCCCATGACACAGGTAAACAATGTTGTACAAATTCATTACTGCTGGTTAGCTGCCGCAACTTTTCTAATCAAGAATCACCTTCACTAATAAAATGTGCAGAGTAAGTTACCGAAATTTAATGCAACACAGTATTTGCCAAAACAAAAAACTAGGTCAGTATGATAATATATGTCCTCCATACCAGACAAAATAATACTGCTGTGTTCCTCCGTCATAAGCAGGCTCCCATGAGACAGTCACATTAAATACACCGGACAGCACAGTAACATTATAGGGGGCGTAGGGTGTTGTTTCTGGGGAAGAGAGAATGAACACATCAGAAATATAGCATTTGGGCTGCTAATAAGATAATGGACTATGACTTGAATAGAGAAAGAGTTTTTGAGTAGTGTTTTCAGAAATTAATGAGCAGCAATAATAGTTAATAAAAGTTACAGCTGAAACATCTACCCTCTAAGCTAGTCTTGTCAATATTAATCTTAATACTGATACTAGCAGTTACTTCCCTTTCCATTGCAGCAGCGGTAACTGTCAGTCTAACTCATTCTTGGCACTTTAAACAACCCAATGAAATTTCGCCATTATCCAACTACTATAAAACCCAAATTTCAGCCAACTAAGAATCATATGGCTTTTGAGCATCCCCTCATTCTAATCTAGCACAGGCTTCAAGAAAAAAAATGTGTTCTCTTTGGCTGTGATGATACATAGATCAACACACATCTCATTGACTCCCTCCACTATGGCTTAAAACATTAAAAAATCTTTTATCATTTGATATTAATCTGTATTTTTTGCATATAGAGATGGGCAATAATAAATATTCACTCATAGTTTCCAACTATGTGGTCCCTTGTAAGTACTTTTACTAGAAGTGTTTAAGTCCTGTGGTCCAGTAGCTGCTGTAGTTTTCTTAGATGGCTGGAACTAGTAGCGATTGCAAGCTTAATTACAGAGCAAAGGGCCTCAGCAACAACTCTTAGGCTCATTCAGTTAATGGAGGCACTTTTTCAGTTTACCCCATGTAAAAGTTGAAACACTTCATTCCCCGTTCACAAGACCTTCCCCAAAGTGGTCTTTTGGTGGCCAACTGGAGAGCCATTGTTGTAATGTCTTCTGGTGTCTTCCTGAGTAAATGACCAATCCATCTCAATTTCCTTCTAGAAATTCTGCTGCTCAAAGCTACCTTCACTTTTGGACCATGAGCCGCAAAACATCTAACGCATTTAGTAATTAAATGTATAATCCATCAATAAATACTTCAAAAGCAAATCTACAGTTTTTATTTAACAATACCAGGTCAATTAATCCAGACCGAAAATCAGCAATTCAATGAGATTTTAAAATTTGAATTTTACTAGTACTAATATGTCCAGTGTAAAAAAAAAATTCTTAAGGGCAAAAGCCGTAGAGCCGCTGATAGCTTTTCATTTTATCATAAATTTGGGAAACTAATGCCTCTTTAAGTGTTTGTAAACATTTTGTATTTAAAAATGTTTCCTTTGCCCTCATTCTAACGGCTAGCACAACTCATATTGAAACAAGAACAAAAAAAAAATCTTTGAGGTAAATTTCTTCTCATGCCTTACATTACAGTGAAAGACTCTTTGATATTTATACATCAATACACAAAGTAATAATTTACCAATCAATGATTTCTTAAAAGGTCTTTTCTTAATAGCCAGTTTCAAACTTTTTGTAAGTAACACACATCAAGTGTTCAAATTACCGCAAGGATGTTTGGCAATGGTCACACTAAAAACTGACTATGACCTATGTTAACTATAAAATAAAAAAATCTAAGCAAACAGAAATGTTAGGCTTAATAAACTTACTGTCCACCCTGAGCTCTGTAACACTGACCACTGTAGCTATATTGTTAATAGCTCTGCATTCATACTTTCCGTGGTCATCTTTGGTCAAGCTTTTGATCTCAAGGTACTTGTCAGTGATAGTAATCCTAGGATCCCCTTCTAATTTACTTCCAACCTGATGACAAAAACAAAAATTTAGATATCTGATTAAACTAGGCCAATTTCTTTAGCATTTCTTTCACTGTTTTTTTTATATATAAAATTATTTGGAAAAAAATATAAACGGATGTCAGCATAAATATAATCAAAATAAAGAACTAATTTTTCTGTAGAATTCTGCTATTACCAAGTAAAAAAAAACTTTCATAGCAGTACAAAAATCGTACTGTAGCTTATGTAGGACATAATTTTTTTTATTGACCAATTTAGAATAATTGCCAATTAAATCGATCAGTACAAAATAGTATTTCATTCAGACTGTTAATTAAAATTTCAAATGTAAACCAGCGGTTCTCAAAGTGCAGGTCAATGAAGAATTACAGGTGGATAAGAATTACAGGTGGATAAGAATTACAGGTGGATAAGAATTACAGGTGGGTCGCAACATTATTAAAATTAATTCATCAAGAATATACACTTTTTCTCTATATGTCAGGGCTTCTTAAACTTTTGTAATTCACAACCCCATTTATGATTGCGAGTTTCTTGACGACCCCATACAAATATAAAAGAAAAATAAATTAATATTTTTTGATGATTTATTTATTAAGTTAAATTGTATTTTTATCTCTCGCGACCCATAGTTTAAGAAGCCCTGCTATATGTTATAAAACGTAAAGTTTGTTGATAAAAAAAATTTACGGAGAAGCACAGAGGTCTGAGAATTGAGAAGCACAAAGGTTTGAGCAGCAGTGGTCTAGACAGTTACCTTTATCCACTGTATGGAGACAGCGGGCTTGCCGACAGCCTCGCAGCCCATCCTAACTGTCTCACCAACATTTCTGATGTACAAAGGCTGAGGGCTGACAACTATCTGTGGTGGATCTGCAAGTGAAAGATTAAATAAAAGAAGAGCTTAAATGACTATCTACTTAAAAAAAAAAAAAAACACCTATCCATACTGAAAAAGCCTTTCCATTTCTCAGTTTATATGCTAAAAGCATTTAAAAAAAAGATAAAAGTATATGCATGTATAATGACTAAAACATCCCTAAATATTAAAGCCAAACAAGACAATCATCTGCCTTTTCAAGTCAATAAATCTATGCTAACACACAGGCCGGTGAACTTTTTAACATGTCTCTCCAAAATATGCTTATCTGAGTTGTAAAATAAAAATGATCTTTTTTTTTTTACAGTAAATTTGAGCTAATAGGTTCAGATGAAATGTTCAATGCCCCGCAGCCATCTTTACATCTCCATTTCAAGAACCCCATTTGAAGTGGGTTGGATTGCTGACTTCACCAGGACCTAATAAAAATCCCAAAGATTCTTTCTGACTCAACACGGGAACCTCAGGTACCATGAGGGATTTACAACACACTGCCAACCTTTCCATTTATTTCAGTGGATATTACCCAAAAATACAAATGTTCAGTTGAGGATATTCTCTTTAACTGGAAAACTCAGTGGCGTTTTGGGTGTGAGACCGATTTGCATGATGTAGGTTATAGATGAAAATTATAGCAAATCGTCACCTAGCTATGCTGCCTTCATGATCATTGCACATTTGGCCATGGTAAAGTTAGGGCGATTAAAAAAAATGTCCCATTTAACGGTACATAGGATTAAGGGATAAACATTTCATCCCTACAGAGATTTTATTAAGCCATTGTATTAATTATTTTTTGTATTAAGTCTACCAAATTACCATTAGTCACAATAATGGAAATAAATTTAACCCAGTCCCCCACCCCCTTCTATATATTGCCAGTCTTCTTTCACTTAAATATTTAACAACGTTAATAACCATTTATTTACACATGTATATATCTCTCTCTCTTATGTTATGTTCATTCTTATACTTTTTAGTGGGACAGGTGGCAGAGTGGTGTAGATACTGACTGTCGACCTGAGAGTCCTGGGTTCGATCCTCTGTGAGAACCATGGGAATTTTTCCAGGAAATGTGTTTCAAAGTCGTCCCACAAGTCCACCCAGCTTTAAATGGGTACCTGACATTAAGTTGGGGAAGTAAAGGCGGCTGGGCGTTGTGCTAACCACACAATCCCTTCATATGCCAAGGTTATAGAAACAGATGAATTCTACACTTCATCTGCCCAGATGGCCCGTAAGGGTTAAGGGAACTTTACTTTTTACCATTCAATACTAAAAAGTTCAACAAACATGAAGTTCCATTATTGATCAGTGACAAAAACCCGATCCATTTGTGATTTTCTTAATCAAAGGCTTTGTTCACTGATTCTATAGAAAGTATTAAACACAACAGGCCCCTTATCTATGATGCTCAGATTGCATTTTATTATTTTTCGAACAAAATAATAACACAACACACACACTTTTAATCCATTTAAAATGTCAATCCGGTTGACAAAGTTATGAGAAACTAATAAGCACTATTATTAATACATTTTTTTTAGCATCAAATAAGCAATGTGGCTATAAACTATAGTTGTAAACCACTATAAAAAAATCTAGAAACCATTTGGATTGTCTGTTACTTTACAAATGAAATGGGATAAGAAAGATCCATGATGCAAAAAAAAAATTCTTGGATATATTTTTTTTTACAAGATATCAAATATAAAAAAAGTAGAAATTGAGACAGGTCAAGAAGGTAGTTCAGAGAATGATGATTAATAATGAGAAGGTCATAAAAAAATAATGATTGTTAGTTGAAAAATCTTACCTGGTTTATCTGATCCGAGTAAATTGTAAGCAAATGATAGAAAAAATTCATTTGGCATGTAAATACATATCAACAAATCCGACATTATTTATTTAATGAACCATCTTGTTGCATAATATGGATGGCAGGGGTGAGATGGGTAAGGGGAGGAAACCTGTTGCTGCACCTGCACTAATTACTGGTCAGTAACGCAGGGTTGACTGCATGTCAGTGATTTTACCAGATAAAGCTGGTTGTTTTTAATTTGCTTTTCTAAGGAGGAAGCCACAGACACACAAATAATTTCTATGTGCACTGAAAGAGCTATTCCACTAGAATATTCAGTGTTAACGTCACATCAAATTCTCTTAGATGAATTTTTAAAAAAAAACCTTCTTCAACTATAACAATAAAAATATCAAGTTAAAAAATATAATTAAAGAGAAACATGCTCATTCAATGTGCACCGAGAAAGTTCTAGAACACAGGTGCTCTACATGAAGGCTGTGCTGAAACTTTGGCCATGATTAAAAAAACGTACAAACAACACAATGTGAATTCACTGAAACATACGCATACGGTAAAAATGACTACAATAAAACAATGCATTGTTGTAAACCATGTGTTCTCCATAAAAGCCGAAAATATGCAGCGCCAACCGAAGCTGGAAGTTTGTGTTTTTAGAATGACAAAAAAAAAAAAAGTTAACTCATATGCAGAAAAAAAAAGTAAAATTAACATTAAACAAAAAAAAAACTGCCCTTTCCCTGCGACCATCAATAAATAACCAATAGATGAAAGTGTTTGTCATTTGATGAAAGAATAGAAAGTAGAACAAAAACATCATACGCAACCGACTCACTACATGAGAATGATACAAGCATATTATAATATATCACACTAGAAAAAGGAGGAAAAAAAACCAGAGTTGAAATTATATCATGCACAGCTACAGGATTAGTCTAACCATGCTTCGAAGAAACGAAAGACTTGAACAACTTTCATTCATTTGGTTAATTCATTATTTTCATCGAAATAAACTACTGAGCTTGAAATAAAAAAAATGTTTAAGAAATGAATTTTTTTTTTCTTTTTAAATAATGAAACAGTTTCTATTGAATTCTTTCAAAAAAACTTTTATATGTACCGAAGATTATTAAAAAAAAAACTACTCGGAAAATTTCTTTTTTGTCGTTCATACAAATACCCCTTTCCCTGTTTTCCGAATTATTGACTTATTTTTAACCAGACAAATTATTTACTTTTTCTATCTGATTTGATTCCACTATGGCTGACTCATTCCTTGGTTGATTTAGGAAGTTTCTAAGTCTAACACTACTTACCCCTGACTATAACTTGGACTCTGGGAGAGCTCGATCCACTACCCATCATGTTGTACGGCGTACATTTATAGCTACCAGCATCACCTTCTTCAACATTGCCCACCTGTATTTAAAAAAGAAAAGCATGAAAACTTTTCATGAAATATTTCCAAAGTCAAAATAATATAACTCAAAATATTCAACCACAACTAAAGAGGTCAGAAAATAATCTGTTTAGTTTGTTTGATGTAAGCTATCAGATTATTTAAAACTGTCTTGTATTAAATTAAAAACAAAATATGTACTGTAAATTACACTTCCTGCAAACAAAATTTTGTATACAGAAATAATTACAATTCATAGACTCTTATCATTTCTCACCAGCAAAGTTCCATTGCTCAAAACATCAAACCTTCCAACTGAGTCAACTGTATTCTGATCTTTTGTCCACAAGACTCTTTGAAGTGGGGGGTTGGAATCTACTGGACAATCAATTTGTTGGAAGTAGCCTTTAGCCCATATAATTTCTGTTGGCATTTTCTGCGCCAGCACTTCGGGTTTATCTGCAGTTGAAAAAAATATATGTATAATGCTTAAATTAAAAAAAATGAGTTTCTGGTTTTAATTTTGCATGGATTTAAACTACTGATTGGACAATGCCAACATTTTCACCGATTCTGATTATTTTATAACTACCACTTATTGTGTTATAGAATCCTGAAAGATTTATTGGGAGCCCAGTGGATTGAAAGTGAAATCTCTTTATTTGAATAAAAAATTATAAGAATCCGATGCCAGTTTGAATATCACAAAAATATTGTGGCGATTCATATGATTTGTCTCAGCGCTACTCTATTCTCATGTGCTAATTTGAAGTTTTATATTAAACTGCGTATATGTCACATAGGGAAGGATGGCCGAGTAGTATAAAGCGACCAACTTTCGACCTGAGAGCCCTAAGTTTGATACTTATTGAAAACCAAGTAATTTTTCCAGGTCCTGATAAAAGTTAGTAAAAAAAGTCCCTCAACTCCACCCAGCTTTAAATGGGTACCTGACTTTAGTTGGGAAAGTAAAGGCAGCTGGGCAATGTGATGACCCCGCAATCCCTTTGAACGCCATGGTTATGGAAACAGGTAAATTCTACACTTCACCTGCCCTGACAGTCTTTTAGGGCTATTGGAACTTTACTTTTACGATGTGTACATCAACAAGTAAAAAAAATTATTTTCTGAGGAGGGTAATATAAAATACAGTACTTACAAATGACATTCAGATATGCTGGTGCTTCATCATTGCCAAGAGAGTTGCTAGCTTTACATGTATACCATGCTCTATCTCCTTTGACTGCTGGTTTTATAAGAAGACTTCTATCATCTAAGATTCTGGAGAAAATAAAAATTATTCTGTAACTAAATATTAACGATTGGACAAATTAAACCTGAGAGTCCTATGTTTGATCATTGGTTAGAACCATGGGAATTTTTCCAAGTGAAATTTGTTTTGAGGTCGTCCCACAAGTCCACCCAGCTTTAAACGGGTACCGGACTTAAGTAGGGGAAGTAAAGGAGGCTGGGTGTTGTGCTAACCACACAATCCCTTCCTATATAGAGGTTATAGAAACAGATGGGCTAAGGGAACTTTAATATTAACACACCAATAATAAAACAAAACACATTTTTCAGTTCAACTGATTAATTGTCATTTATACTCCAGGATACTAGCAGATTGAGATATTTTATCAAACACGATCTCACACTTCCTACTTACGAAATGCGCTGTGCTATAAAGCTGTCTGTGCTCCGAATGTCCACATTGTCTTTGTACCACGTAAAGGATACCGGCGGTGGGAAACTTTCAATTACGCAGGGCAACACCACCCGCTGGCCATCAACCACAGTGATGTTACTTGGCCTTTGCATTATGACAGGGCCACCTAAAATATAATGGGAAAACATTTTACAATTTCATTATTAAATTAAAATTAAAAACTATGTTATGTATAAAACCTTCATTACAAAAAACAAATTATTTTTTAAAAATCTTTTTAATGTTGTATAATTTGGCCTAGTCATGATGTATAGTTTAAAAAAAAATGAAAATATAAAAAAAAAAATATAAGCAGACGAAGTCCTAATCTTAAGTGACTATTTAATTCACTTTAAATTTAGACAGTTCAATTATGGCTATTTTTTTTTTACTGCTTCTTTTGAAAACTTTTTGTCTCATAATTCTGAGAATGGTATATTGATCCAAGGGTCAAGTTTGCTGGCAAGAAATGTCAAGCTCGTTGGCAAGAGATTTCAAGCTTGCAGCAAGAAATGATGTTTGAAAAAGTTTTGAATTTAAATGTATAGGATAAATCTAATTATGAAAAAATAACTGGCAACTAAATATGAAAAAAACAATACGAGAATGTTTTGGTTAACCCCATTCTATATACCCTGTCCAATTCATTAAATTAAACATTCAATAGCATTATACTTAAAGATTTAAAAAAAAAAATAGGCACATTTTTCTAAAACCAATGCATAATGAAGATTGTTCTTGATGGCTGCCATAATGCCTATATCACGATATGTCAAACTCATAGTCCATGAAGGGGAGCACAAGTCAACTTGAATTATCATATGGCCGCACTTGACATATAATTATTTTGCTAGCCAATGGGGCAATATGTGTAGGCTCTATTTTATTTAATTCATTTAGTTATCATTTTTGTTGAACATTCAGATAAATAAAATGATTCACTTATTGGCACAAATCATATGCGGCTATTTAATCTGAATCTATAGCTTTATAAATTATTTAATTTTATTTTAATTAGTAATTAAGATTTAACCTTTCACTAAATTAGTAGTAGTTAAATTTTCTTAATAGAGTGCCACAGCTTCAATTAATCAATCTTCATGTTAACAGGAAAACTTACCTAAACTTAAAATGCTTCCTTTATTTTTTGCTACCAAAAGCATTGTAACACTGATAAATATTAACAACATCATTAGCATTAGAATGTGTTTCTTGGTAGGTTGTATGCATGGCTTATTCTGTTGCAATAAAGATTGCCGCTTTGTATTAAAACAATGGACACCATCCGTGATAATAGATATATAACAGTAACAGTAAAAATCTAATTGCGTCCATGATAGCATGATCACACATCCGTTCGATAAAAAGGGCACAAAATTAAAATGAATTTTTCAGAGTTTTAAGGAATGTAGCGAAATCAAATTATATAGCTCCATTGAACTTGAAGCCGATTGTTAATTAATTTATTGTTTTCCAAATAATAGTTGCAATAAAAACTTCTGGAACTTTTTTTCAAACAGAAAACTTCCGCTTTCGTATTTGGACCCCTGAGTTAGAAGAGTATGGACATTTATTTTTCTAAAAAAGACACCTCAATTTACTACTAAACTAAGCCAATGCAAAAAGTCGGCATATTTATTCAGTTTAACAAAAAATGTTAATGAAAAAAAAACCAACAGTTTTATAGTTAGATAATTTGTAAAGAACAGAAGTCGGAACTTACGTTAACAGCTAAGTTCAGTGCTAAATAAATAAGCCAAATGAGGAACATAATCACACACACACAGAGCCGCAACTAGACCAAACTTTCAGGGGGGGGGGGCAAAAAAATAACTTGTATTAAATAATCACATTATTTATATATTTTTATTTTATTTTAAACAAATTTTGGTCTAATCTTTTAATTTTTTTTTTAATTCGGAGGGGGCAAATGCCCCCTCCCCCCTAGTTGCGCCACTGCACACACATACATTTACACATATTAATGTTAGAAAGCGGGCTACCAAGTTGCACCAAAAAGCTCCTTTCAACACGGGACCCCCTTTAGTCGCGAGGTCCGGGGGCGGTCGCTTTTATCGGCACCCCCAAAAATGTCGCTTCTGATAACACAGACCCCTCTTTTTAACTCTGAGTTATATATTGACTATAGAGATCATTGCCATTGAGTCGGGAATGCAGTGATGTATTGCTAAAATAAGAAGTAAGGGAACGCATAGTGGGAGCAAAAAAAAAAGGCTAATTTTCAGCAAACTATTTTTTTCCGGTTCTGAAAAAAAGGTAAGGGAGCGTCGTTCCACCGCGTTCCCCTCCCAATACACCACTGCGGGAAGGTGAAGGAGGCGGATTAGGCATACAGCTAATCAGTGTCGTCATAAAAATATTAGATCAGAGCAAGCGAACATGTGTGTCATAAAAAAAATTGCCGCCCACTTTAACATAGCAAATACGCTAAGTATCTTTTTTTGTCATTTTTCAAATGAATATTCCATACATTAAAATAAAGTGTACTTATTCAAGGCAGGTTTTGAAAACAAGCAATTTAAGTATTTTCCGTTTCGGACAAAGGACATTTTAGAGCATTTTCGGACGGAATCCGTATTTTTTTTCCGGGTTACAGCAATAAATATTGCTCCACGCATATGGATATAGATAAATTTAGAGAGGGAAGTAATCATGTTGAATAACTATTACAAAGATAAATAATGATTACGCCCCTTTGATTAGCTTGTATTATTTATATTTAAAATATAAGCACAAACGGTATATAAGAAACTCTTATATTTTTGCCCTGAGAGGTCAGATCGCGAAATGAACTTTTGATGTACACTTGGCAGGCCAAGAACTACAAAATGACATATACATCATGGGTCTAGGACTTATGGTTGCTGAGATATAGGGCGCTTTTTTGTTAATATAGCTTATATAGTAAAAAACGGTACTTTATAAGCCCCCTTTTACGGCCCTCAAAGGTCAGATCGCGAAATGAACTTTTGCTGCACACATGGCAGGCCAAGACCTACTAAATAATATATACATCATGGGTCTAGGACTTATGGTTGTTGCGATCTAGGGTGATGAAGGACGGACAGACAGACAAAACGGGGACAATAGAGCATTTTTTTTCGAAAATGCTCTAAAAATTAAGTACGGATGGCCGAGCGGTGTAGATACTCGAATGTCGACCGGAGATTCTTGGGTTTGATCCTCGCTGAAATATGCTTCAAAGTCGTCCCACAAGTCCACCCATCTTTAAATGGGTACCTGACTTAAGTTGGGGAAGTAAAGGCTGCTGGGCGTTGTGCTAACCACACAATCCCTTCATATACCGAGGTTATAGAAACAGATGAATTCTACACTTCATCTGCCCCGATGGCCCACTAGGGCAGGAGTCGGCAACATGCGGCTCTTTCGATGTCAAGTTGCGGCCTAATCAAATACCAAAATATTGAAACAAAAATTTTAGTGGCTCTTTAAAAACTGAGAAAAATGAAAATTTTAACTTTAGGCTCTTCCGTCTCAAAAGGTTGCCGACCCCTGCACTAGGGCTAAGGGAACTTTACTTTAAGTTTAGTTGTATGTTTTTATTGAATAAGTTGTAACTCTAGTTCGGTTAAAATTAAAAATTAACGTTTAACTTATATATATTTTGATTGGTAGAGTTTTATAAATATTTCGGGGCTCTGCGTATTTTCAGGGCACTTGGCGGTTTCCAAGCAGCCCCGTAGCGTGAAAATTCTACAGCAGGGGCTTGGCATTCTACAGCAAGGGGGGGGCAATAAATAAATGTTACTAAGAGCAAACAAGCAGAGGGGGCCAGACAAAACGTAGGGAGACCCGCCCCCCCGCACTCTACGGGCCTGTTTCCAAGTTAACCTGTTTCTTCAGAGCAGGGGCGCCGAGAGCCAACACGGGCCCCAGGGCAGGACATCATTGCGGGCCCCTTAATAAACAATGAATCGTGAAAAAAATTGACATGGTTGGGGCTGCCGGGCCCCCTGGCAATGACCCCGCCTGCCCCCCCCTCTCGGCGTGCCTGCTTCAGAGCGGCCTTACAAGCCGAATATCTAGGACCTACATAAACAGAAGTCTATCACCTTTTGCTGCAAGCATGGGCGCATTCAGGGGGGGGGCAAGGGGGGGCATGGGGGGGCTGCCCCCCCCCTTACATTTTGAAAAAATGTCATATAAGAGGGGGGCATTGGCTCCCCCCCCCCTTACATTAAAAAAAAATGTCATAAAGTTGTTATTTGCCCCCCCCCCCCACCTGGAAAAATTCCTAGCGACGCCCATGGCTGCTAGTACCACAGGTAGATCGGACTCAGGTCCTCTTTTCTGAGTATTATTATGAACATTTTCACAAGAATGATCGTCGGTGACGCCCCTAAATAATGGCGCCCCCAGACAACCAAAAGACTCGTGAGTTACTGGGTACTTGAGCTGGTTCTATGTGGACTCAGTTAAACGTGTGCTCGAACATATACTTCAATAAAAATAGGGAAATGGTCAGATAATCGAATAAGAAATCAATAGCAGCTTTAGCAGCAAAAACAATAAGAAAATGTAACCCTGAAAAATTGGCGAAACCTGTGAATAAGTCGATTTATAATAAAAAAAAAAATAATTACCTGAAGACGTAGTGGTATCCTGGTGCCAAGCAATATCAACATGCAATAATAACAACAGTAAAATGTAGAATTTTTCAAATTGTCGCGCGCTCGCCTTCTCCATGACGAGGGTATGATGTCATGTACCCTTCATGTATTCGACCTTTAACCTCTCATCAAGCGGAAGTTGACAATAGGCGTGTCCCTAGCAACTCATTTTTTCCCAACATGAGATATAGGCAAGTACAAAAGTACAGAATGATGAAATATTTTATTCACATTGCAGTTTTCCAAGTTTGTCTTCTCCGTTTTATCCATCCGTGAATGGAGGGACAATGCAATAAAATGTATCGGCACTACAAATTGTAAGAGTACAATGGGTCGAATTATTCATCCATGAATGTCACATAGTTATAAGAGAATCTCGAACATGTAATGCTCCAAAAGTTGAGATGTAAGGTTGCACACATGAACAATAACATAGCCTTATCTCTAGTGTTAGATATTCCCAAATTACTACACGATTAAAGAAATAAACATCAAAAGTCATATAGACATCGATTAAAATCAGATAATCGCAATTCCCATAAAGTCAATCACCATGAAGTATTTAAGACCCATGAAATAAAAAGTGAACAGTTGAAAAAGGTCAGCAGCAGAAGAAAGTCAAACGTTAAAATATATTAACGTATCAGAAAAAAGTCAAAAGAAAAAATATGATAATTGTGGACAAACATGAAAAATAAAATATATAATCTTGACATTAATCAGGAAAAAAGATTTAGTAATATGATTAATGCATTTACTTAATATTTTTAATTGTTGAACATAGCAATGCGAATTTGAATTATTTGCGTACAAACTGACCTTGTGATAGCCGAGTATGAAAGCATGGAAGTGTTAAAAGAAGACATGGAACATGATTACAATCAAGTTAATGAACTAAGGAAACAATTTGTTTCCATTTCAAAATATTGACAAAAATGTGAGAGAACGATTGGTTGAACTTTTTTTTTTCTTTTTAAAGCTGAAACTCTTTAAACATCCGTTACAGCACGTGCTGAAAGTCTTTTCAGAGTTTAGAGGATTAACCGGTAAGCTGTAGGGTGAAGGCAAACATTTGGAAGTGCATGTCGGGAAGACGAACTACTTTCACACTAGACGATATTTCATTGCATGGACTGATGCACAGAATAGAAATAACACAGGGTGCACATCGTCAATTGAAATATATTTTACCGAAAGCCTTTAATTTTTGTGTGTGCATTATTCTTTTTGTGTTTCAATAATAGGTGATTGACTGTTAAAAAAGAAAAATTACACAAATGGCTTCATTTTCGTTTAGTCATTGGTGGAGGGCTTTTTAGAAAGCGATGCGCTTTCTGTGCAATTTATGCTCTGTGGACTGATGCGTGTGTGGGTGTGTGTGTGTGGGGGTTAAGAACAGGGTAGATGGGGGCAGGTTGAGGGGGCGGCAACAATTCCCCGAGGCCCATACCTAGGCATTACATACGTATCAATTGTCAGGAACTATATGTGGTGCGTAGAAATTTATATAACGGGCCCGCACAATTTCTTCGCATAGGGGCCAGGATCGTTTGTCGACGGGCCCCCGCCTAATAATACACACACACAGACACTTTTGAATTCGATTTACTTAATATAACTCTGTTAACTGGATTAAAAAGAAAAACGAAAAACAAACTCCCCCCGGGAGATGGGATGCTTGTGGTGACACAAGGCGGAGGCGGATGGTGTGTGTGTGTGTGTGTGTGAGGGGGGAGGGGTATGCCACGGGCGGCACTTACTTTACCGCCAGCCGTGTGTGTGTGTGTACTTACTAGCTGGCATCGGAATTGGGCGGCATTTTCAGAGGAAATGTCTAAGTACTAAATCATGTCACGCCGTTAAGGCTCTTGATTTATTACATAAGGCCCCTTTAAAAAAAACAACAATTATGAATCTCTGCCCGACTGGTCCCGTTTACAATGAGTGACATGCCGGAAACGGGTTAACTAAAAAATTACGCCTCCAAACCTCCAAACGTCAAGACCCGATGTAACTTCCGTCTTAAGAGAACAAGGTCATCCCCTACACCTGGTAGACACAACCTGCGGCCCTACGGCCGTACAAGTGGTTAAAGGCACACGTGAAAAAAAAAAGAAAATATATTATTTCTTCATAAATATTTAAGTAAAATCAGCCTGGCGGCCGTGATTAGGCCAGTAAGTAAGCGACACACGGGGCCCGAGAACAAAAATAAAAGGCCCCCAAACAACTCACAGTTTCTATAAATTCATTTAATCCTTTAATCAAAACAACTTGTCGTTTTACATGAATACATTTCGGCATAATATTTTCGGCGGAATATTTTTGGCTGATTTTTTTTTGGTATAATTTTGTTGGTGGAACCAGTCGTGTGTTAATAACAAATGATAACTAATACGTGTTTTCTTTCATTCAAATAATAATTACAACAAGCTTTTTTAGAAATTTCATTTATAACTTTCAAAATTTTTAGTTTTGTCTGTCTGTCTGTCTGTCATCACCCTAGATCTCAACAACCATAAGTCCTAGACCCATGATGCATATATCATTTTGTAGGTCTTGGCCTGCCAAGAAATGACTTTTTTCCATTTCGCGATCTGACCTCTGAGGGCCGTAAAAGGGGGCTTAGTACCGTTTTTTACTATATAAGCTATATTAATAAAGGAGCGCCTATATCTCAACAACCATAAGTCCTAGACCCATGATGTATATATCATTTTCTAGGTCTTGGCCTGCCAAGTGTACATCAAAAGTTCATTTCGCGATAGGACCTCTGAGGGCCGGGCTTCAGGGCTCCTAAGGGGCTAATATATATTATATATACACCTTGTACGTTCAATAACCCATTCATTTGGTGCGAAATACTGCAGCACGTAGTTTCACCAAGATTTATTAAGAAACTCATCAAATGAAATAGTAAGCTTGTGTTCTGAGTTTAATTGAAAGTATCAGAGCTTTGCAACAATTGACGGAGTTTTCGGACGATTAAATGACTATAATTTCGAATGTTTTCAATTATGAGTCCTATTTCAGTAACCACAAACCACTTGTAGTTAGATTTAAGAGACAATAATTTTTTTTTTCAAATATAAAGAAACGTCTTTATAATTTTTTTTTACAGATATATGCATTACACAATTGAATTTATAAACATTTCCAAAATTTACAAATATTTACTGAAAGCTAACAAACGTACTGATACATAACACGAAAATGCGCTAACACGTCCTGTGTCCAGAATGGAACAGGCTTAATTGCTTGTTTTTTATCACAATCGGTGTCGTTATTAAAACAATATTCGGATATTCTTAAAAGATATTAGGCAAAAAAAAACATTTCGGGGAGCCCACAGAATCAAATTATTAATTAATTTGTACTTGATAAAAAGGCCCTCTAGCAGCGGGCTCTAAGGCGGTCGTCTAGTTCTGTGGTCCCCAACCTCCGGGCCGCGGACCAGTACCAGTAATATTTTAGTTTTGAAATTTATTTTAGTTTTAGTTTGTATAAGTTTTGGCTTCAATCATTTTTATTTTTATATTATATTCGTTTGTCTTTTATCATTCGTTTTCGTAAAACGGGAAGCAATCATTTTCGTTATGTAAATATCACTGACCAGTACCGGTCCGTGGATCAAATGGCACTGGGCCGCCCAAGAAACATTAAATTATTTCCTTTTTATTTATTGTTGTGTATTTCTCTCTGGGTAGTGCGACGCCTCCCCCCTCTCCCGCCCCCCCCCCGGGCTGCGATGAAATTATCAAACGTCGACCGGTCCCCGGCGAGAAAAAAGTTTGGGGACCGCTGGTCTAGTTTGACTGCCTGTACGAGCGAGTATAAATTGCAATCAAGAAAGATGCTGAAATGTGTAAGGTCATAATTTGCCGAAAAGAAATCAAGTAGGCATAATATGAGTAATTATTCATACGATACGTATTACATTTGTAACATCATAAATAGTAGAAGTGTTATCAAGTTTATCTGTTTTACGGGGACGGGTGGTCGTGCGGTGTAGGTCGTTCAACTATCGCCCAGAGTGGTCCCAGGTTCGAACCTCAGTGAGAACCTTGGGATTTTTTCAGGTCCTGGTGAAAGACCCTAAGTCCGCCCAGCTTTAAAGGGGTACTTAAGTTTGGGGAGTAAAGGCGGCTGGGCCTTGTGCTAGCTACACAATCCCTCTACTATGAATTCTACACGTCATCTGCCCAGATGGGCCCTTAAGGGCGTAAAGGAGCTTTACTTTTTGTATCTGTATACGGGAAAAAAATACTTACAAATTTCAACGAATGTTTACAATTGTTTAGAATGGATTTTCTGATTTGGATACAACTAAAGCCGAAACTATGAATAGTACAGAAAAGCAAAGAATAAAAACATTATAATTGAGATGCCCTGTATATAATAGAAAAAGCAAAGCATTGAGAAATACAGTTTTCTTTTGAAACCGACGATACACCTGTTGGATCATACGACCTTTATTCTGAAATCAAATTACACTCCCGTCATGTTCACCTGGCTAACGTAAACCGCAGGAGACACAACACACACGTGTGAACACAATAGTCTGAAGACCTCGTGATTGTATTCTGACAATGGCAGTTCCTCTGTTATAGCAGCGAGCTTAAAAAATGTTAGATATCATAAACACTGCCTTGGAACGGTTAACCACTTTGCCTATACTTGTGTTACATTGCTTGCTACAGTGCTAAATATGTCGTCATATGATGACAATGAAGTGACGTAAACATCATTAGAGTTTCGGCTATACACCATAAGTGTTGGTTGGGTTAAGTAATTGACAAATCGCAATACTATGTTGGGCCCTATAGAACAATGGTCCCCCAGCCTCCGGGCCGCGGACCGGTACCGGTTCGTGGAGAAATGTTACTTCCCCCCTACAGTGGGTCGCGGTGAAATATTAAATGGTTAAGAATTGGGCTATGTGGGGCCCCCTAAATATTTGCTGAACCTGGGTGCGCGCCCGGCCTTAGATTCGTCTTTGCATAAGACATGACAAATACATTGGGACTTTGGTTTACAAGCTATATGCATTCAAAGAATTGCTCTTGTCAGCCTAATCACTGAAATGAGTAAGTGTGCAAGTTGGTGCGTGCGTGGTATTAGGCTGAGAACGTTGATTCCGTGACCCGACATTAAAACTATAACAAACTGTTGTTCTTGTGCCGAGGTTCCTCTGTTAACAATGCCTAGCGTACAATTATTGTTATAACTTCCTTTTTACATTGCATAGTTATTAATGCAATTTTCATTTTGACAATCACATATTGACGCACACACACACACACACACATATATTTATCTATATGTCAACACGTATTATACAGATGTGCACAGCCTTTCATCACGTACGGCCGCACTGAACGTTGTTGTATCATATCTTTTGCGCCCCCCCCCCCAGTTGATTTCAATCAATATATATGTTGTGCGCCCATGGTCTCTAAACCAAGGGACGGGAAACCTTTTTGAGTCGCGGGCCACATTGGGTCAGTAAATTAGACCGGCGGGGCCGGACAGAGAGTAGATGGATGAGATGTTGACATGAACTGATATAAATTAGATTGTAAAAGTCACAACAATTAAGGCCCCGTGCCGTACCTCACTCTGGAACCCGGGGCAGTCCAGCGGTTGCCCATGGCTTGCTATAAACAATCCGGGGCAGTCCAGCGGTTGCCCATGGCTTGCTATAAACAATATCAGATTGTATTGTATAGTATACATCCACCATCCAACCATCCAACTGCTCACTGAGCACATTTAGGAGGATCCCTGTGGGTGCTGCAAGCTACGGTACCAAATAGAGACAGTACCGGGGTGGCGGTGGTGGGGGGGGGGTAGTGGGTCACAGATGTGCCGCATATGTATCGTTGTTGCAGTACACTTCCGGATTGTTCTTGTAGACTTGCGCCTTTTGTATATTTATATATATGCGTCATCAACCACCGCCTTACGCTTCAAATAAAAACTTGCTCTAAGATAAAAAAGAATGAACCAGACACCCTCTCCCCCCCCACCCAACAGCTTCCGTTCATTCCTCTGTCCCCCCCCCTTTCCAACGAGATAGGCAAGCCCCGACCGAGCACTGCAAACATTCTGTTTCAATTATTTAATGTTATTTCAGTTCTATAGGAGGTGACTTGAAACTTTCAAGGTCCAGTTTCACTGCAATAAGGTCCAAATGTTTGGATTCCTATTGTTAGGACGGCTGCAGCGAATTCTGTGGCAGCACCATAAATAGTCATATAGTAAGAGATGCAGTACACCGTTCTAGAACTACGGTTATGATGCGGGGAGTGGGTGGGTGGGTGGGGGGTGGAGGATGTAAGAATGCGGTTGATAAGAGCAGCATTTCATTTAAGGGAGTGGGAGGGGGGGTTTCATATAATGAAATAAAAAAATCTTTTAAAGTGCAGCACTATAGTCGATTTATCACAAAATAAGTCATGAAATAATTCAATAGAAACGATACAATGGTGAGGTGGATGGACGTTTTCTAGTTGGCACCGAGCTGGGAGTAGCTCTATGGCTGTGGTGCTGATGGTGGACGGGGCCATCACATCACAATGAGACGCCCGGGTACTCTAGCATGAATGACCAATTATCATTATATGTCGGCCGGGTCGAAACTAGGGATTTGAGGGCCCCGGGAGGGGGCTGCTGCTTGGCCTCTTTGAGGGCCCCTGCACTTTGACATTCGACATCATGACATGAGATAAAGTGCTTAATACTGAAAGTAAAAAAAAAATAATTTTGGCCCCTCCCCCCCTCAAGGTGGGCTCGGGGGCACTTTCGAATAGGGATCCTCCTCCCCCCCACTACGTACGCCTCTGTATGTCGGGTGTTTGGTTGGCGCTAAGTTGGTGAGACACTAGCCCGGGTTGTTGGGTTGTAGTTGTCAACACCCGGTGTGTTGTTGAGTCTGCAGCCTACGTCTCCCATTCATGGCCATTCTTCTATTACAAAAAAAAAACAACAACAGCATATGTTATTCTTCTACACATGGCTTTACACATAGGTTCTCTACACACCATGGTCTGCCACGGTGGTAATGTAATGATCTGAAAGACAGGCATTTTAAAGTCAAACCTGCAGTAAAAAAAAACAATGGAAGGCCAATGCCCCAGAAGTACCTAGCCATGAAGAAACACTTCTAAGTATCTAATCATCCATAAAGACATCGTCGTAACTTTAGATACGCCAACAAAATAATTTTTTTCAAATTCGTATTTCTTTTTGGAACCGGACATACATAAACATAAGCGACCTAACGATTAAAACCGCAGAGTCAATTTAAATTAAGCCTTTATTTTGCACTTTTATCCCCCCCTCCCCCGAGCTTTACAAAGTGCTGTTGATAACAAAATCCAAAGTTAACGGCAACTAGAAAAAAAAAAATCTTACAGTTGCCAGTTGCAAGGGGTCTTGATATGACAATCTGGCATCGAGGCTATTAAGTCATGTGTTTAAAAATATGAAGGTTAATGTTTGTTGAGTAAATGTGTATATGCATACATACACATAGGGGGTTGTATGTTCTATTTGTTATTGGGTTAGTGCGATACTGAGTGAATTATCATAAGCATGGGCGTATTCAAATGCCCCCCTTGCCCCCCCCCCCATTTTGAAAAAATGTCATATAAGAGGGGGGCATTTGCTTTACATTTTAAAAAAATGTCATAAAGTTGTTATTTGCCCCCCCCCCCCGGAAAAATTCCTAGCGACGCCCATGATCATAAGGATACGATAGGCTTAATTGGGGTGTCAACAGGAAAGATGTGGCACAGACAACTTTCCCGTCAGGTAATATGATCCCACCGGGCAGACTTATCTCTGCTGTGGAATTTCAGGAAGTGGGAAGGGGATGTGATCTGAACCATTGTTGTCGACGTCACGTGGTCAGAGGTCAGAGGGGGAAACAATATTGTTTTTTTTTAAGATTCAGAGGAAGCATTAACAAATAATTAAAAAAAAGACCAACGAAGTTGTCACATGGAATGAAGATAACGTAATCATGGAGGGGTGCCGGGGAGGGGGGGAAGAAAGCATAGTCCATGTAAATTGTAATACATCTACAGATCTTTTTGGACCACCCTCGACTGCAACATTCATATATTTTTTTCTGACCCCCCCCCCCCAATCAATCAGGAGACAATCCGTCTTTATCTTCCTCTGCCTACAAGGCACAATGAATATACTGTGATTATCTGTTTTATTTTTATGATCTGGAAGTCTGTCACGTTGTGTGTCGTTCACCACCTATCAATTGAACATTGCTTCCATATAACACTGAATCAACTGTGTAGTTGTCAATCAGAATGGCAGTTAAAAAACCAAGCGAATGAGTGGGGGGGGGGGCAGTGGTGGCGTAGCGAGGGGTGGGCATCATGCCCCGGACGCTACTCACAAAGGGGCGCCAAATAGTATATTTTGAATATAATATTTTATGGTTTTCGAATGGGGGGGCGCTAAATAGGTATTGTGCCCCGGGCACGAGTTAAGCTCGCTAGGTATTATTAAACTCGCGCGTACCCGATACTTTTTTTTACGGGCTTTAGTCACGCGCTATGGCCAGAAAGTGGACAATGGGTCAAATTATCAAATGACTGATGTCGCCATTCATCACACAGTGTCAATGCACTTAATAATAAATCAATTTCTATGACTCGCGTCTATCGTGTCACCACGATGTAAAAATAAACAGTCATAAAATAAACACAATACAATTAGACTTCCGAAAATCCAGCCTAAAGTGGTAAAAGGTCGTGCCGGATACTGTCATCGCCGGATATGTTTTTTTTTTTACAGAATCAAGCCATGTCCCACCTACATCAATGTTTACCAAAATCCTCTTTTTTTTTCCTGCATATCTGTACGGATAATTATTTTAAAAAATCAGGACGGATAGTGCAGAAGCCGAATAATCGCGAGTTTTATAAGTGAGTAAAATTATATACAAAGGATGAGAGTTTGATAAATACAGTTAATAAATTTAATTTATAAAGAAGATTTTATGAAGTTTGTTGAATGGCTACATAGCAGACTGACCAATCCCTGTCGGGCGGATGTTTACGGACGCATCAAATGTTAAACAACGACAATACATAGCCTAGAAACATGGCACACTGGCATTGAATACTGGACATCTGCCGTGACGCAGGGCCTATCGCCTCATACCGCTGTAGTGAGCTACTGGGCAGCTGGTTAATGGACACTCACGCCGCCCCCCCCCCACCCAAATATCCAGTTCAATCTGATAGTCGACCTCAAGTACTCACGGGGTAACGACATCTGCTAACTCGAAGGGAGGCCGGGGGGGGGGGATAAAAAGAAAGAAAGGAAGGAAGGATGGAACGCGAAAAGAGATCATGAATCGGGTGAAATATGTGGCGAGGAGGAACGGAGCATGAGAGAATTACGTTTATACGGTAGTTTAAATCTACTAGTATAGACGTTAGAGCTTAGTAGGTGTATAAAAGATTATTTAAGACTAGTAGGAAAGCCTGCTGAAGCTGGCTGAACGAAATCCGACAGAAGGGATAACAAAGAAATATACGAAATACATGCACTGCTATAGAAAAGAACATGTGGCCTTTATTGCCATGAACAGAATACGATATGAACAGAAATAACAAAGACATGTATGAAATACGACGCATACACCGCGCGATATGAAAACTACCTGCGAGGAGACGCACGGTTAAAAATTACACACCGCACGGTATGAAAACTACCTGAGGGAGACACACGGGTTAGACGATTATGTATTTTAAGGATAAGGCAGCCATGGGTGGTAAACTATGACACGCAGGCCCCATTCGGCCAGACACGAAGTTCAGAGTTCAGAGTGAATCACAGCACTAGCCATTTGATATTAGACTTTTACCTTTAATTTTGTCACAGTTCATGCCAACACTCCAGCTATTTATCCGCCGGTCAACTTTGCGAACCCAATGTGGCCCGCGACTCCAATCATTCGCCCACCCCTGAGGTAAGGGAGTTCACTACTGTGATAAGGGGTAGGCGTTGATTTGAAAGAAGGTAAATGTTTGAATGTGATGTAAAAAAAAAGAAATGTAAGGGCTCATCGGGGGGCTGATGAAGTGTAGGATTCATCTGTTTCAGTAGCCATGGCATACTGAGGGATTGTGTGGTCAGCACAACGCCCAGACACCGTAACCCCCCCCCCCCGATCCCTTTAACTGAAAGTCAGGTACCCTTTAAAGCTGTATGAACTTGGGGACTTATACCAGGACCTAAAAAAAAAATTATAAAATCCCAAGGTTCTCACCGAGGTTCGAACCCGAGCGCTCTACACCTCACGACCACCCGTCCTCCTGATAACCCAATGTAGAAGAGACCTAAATAAAACAAAAGAGTATAGACAAGGCGCTACCAATGTATCTCTCTATAAGTCGATCTAGTGAAAACGCAAAATGAAGTAACGCCAGTCCTCCGAGTCCAACCATTGCCCACGGTATTACACAATTATGACGAGATGGCAGTGGTCCAACTATGGGCATGTAGTGCCCGACAGGGCATCACAGAGGGCAGCGTATTAATACATCAAAATATTACACGCACATTCTTGTAACAATGCAATTTTTAAAAAGAAAAAAAATATCGATAAATGTATGTAAAAAGAGTTGCTGCAGATAGGTGTATAAAAGAGTTACTGCAGTTAGGTGTATAAAAGGGTTACTGCAGGTAGGTGTGTAAAAGGGTTACTGCAGGTAGGTGTGTAAAAGGGTTACTGCAGGTAGGTGTATAAAAGGGTTACTGCAGGTAGATGTTTAAAAGAGTTACTGTAGGTAAGATGTATACAGGACTGACATGAATTATCAATTGAAAGTCATTTCTACTTCGACTGGCACATATTTAATCACGTTCAGACTTCAAAGCAAACTTTCTTACACAAGGTAGATCAAAAAAGACAAGAAAAAATATACAACGCACCATTATCAAGATTGACTGTCGTACATGTATGACTTTTAAATCCATTAACGTTTATACTTCATGGTATAAATGGGCTATAACTCTAGTATATAAATAGGCTATAAATCTAGTATATTTGTTAGATTAGCAGTTGACTTTGTTTTAATGGCGTAATGCGGAAGGGAGTGGGGAAGGGAAGAGGGGGAGGGGGACGATTGCAATTAGTAACATTATGTTGATGTTTGTTTTGTTTTTTTGACAAAATGTAAACAAGATTTATCTAGAATCTATACAACCCTGGGCAGCACCGAGTTATCTCTCTTGTGGTATTTGCTCTCCCACCTCGCCCTTCCATTGTTCGGTACATTCCACACAACAACAATGTAGGACAATGTAGGTTGTTTATGGGTCAACTAACGTACTACCACCCCCCCCCCCCACGCACTGCAGCCCATACCTTTTCTTTAATCAAATATCTTTGCTAGTGGGTTACCACTTCTGACTCTTCTGAGTAAGCTACTGAACAGGGGTGGCCAGCTAATGAACAGGGATGGCCAGCGATTGAACAGGGACGGCCAGCTAATGAACAAGAATGGGCAGCTATTGAACAGGGATAGCCAGCTACGGAACACAGACGGTCAGACATGAGGTCACTTTGAGCCGCTTTCCCGTTTTATATAGTAAAAAAAAAATATACTTAACTGACCCGCCGGATAGAGGATTTAACAAGATTTAGCGAATACAAGCAATGAAAACAAGATATAGAGAATACAAGCAATGAAAACAAGATATAGAGAGTACAAGCAATGAAAACAAGATATAGCGAATACAAGCAATGAAAACAAGATATAGAGAATACAAGCAATGAAAACAAGATATAGAGAATACAAGCAATGAAAACAAGATATAGAGAGTACAAGCAATGAAAACAAGATATAGAGAGTACAAGCAATGAAAACAAGATATAGAGAATACAAGCAATGAAAACAAGATATAGAGAGTACAAGCAATGCAAACAAGATATAGAGAATACAAGCAATGAAAACAAGATATAGAGAATACAAGCAATGAAAACAAGATATAGAGAGTACAAGCAATGAAATAACAGAATGAAACGAAAACCCCCCAGAAAACTAAACGAAGAATCTTATGAAGATCTAAGACAAAGAGTCACCCGTTTGACCCAGTTGCTATAGAAAGAACATGTCAGTAAGCTACGGACATAGCTGGATGGAACGGTTTGTCAGATGAAGAGGTGGGGATACCATTAATAAAGTTCAAACCTTAAGCCAGGAGTGGGATATTAATAACATATTACGGCTGGCATAGAGATAAATAGCAACTTCATAAATATTTTTTTTTAAAGAATGTTTCAGAGGAAGGTCAAAACAAGAACTACTGGACCGAGGTCAGTGCAGATGTACGGGGTCAACGTGACCGACATCAGGAAACACGGTCACTTTGTATGAGACGAGATTTTTTTTCTGGTTGGCTGGGTCGGGGCTGAGTGGTCGAGGACAAAGTGAGCCAGGCTAGTAGGACACAAGCCAAGGGTTTAAATCTCATCGGCGTTAATCGCTTACTTAGAACGTGCAATGCATCAATATTCCATGACTATAATAGAAGGGCATGGTATGGTGTGTGTCTGCATGACAGCGGTGCATACCAAGGTATGGGAGGGGGGCGAATGGGTCCCTGGTTCGATCTCTGTTAAGGACCAATGAAGTTTCAGGTCACGGATAAGTCACCCCCCCCCCCAAAACATAACACCAGAACAATCAGTCCGATTAGTGGTTAAAAGGATGTATGACATTTCATCTAATCCTTATATGGACTTTCACACACACACACATACACAGACACATTCATATTCATGATCCATAGGCTGGTTTGTTGTTATTTATAGAGGAATATTGGACGCTAAACAAATAGTAGCTTTCGGGGCTCACCATGTTTATAGGAGTGGGGGCATCATTTGGGGCTGTGGGCCCTAGGTTGTAACCAAGTGGGCCCATTAGTAGGAGTGGGGGGTACCATTTGAGGCTGTGAGCCCTAGGTTGTAACCAAGTGGGCCCATTAGTAGGAGTGGGGGGTACCATTTGGGGCTGTGGGCCCTAGGTTGTAACCAAGTGGGCCCATTAGTAGGAGTGGCTCTGATTCAAACGGACTTAATACATTTGAATTAAATGTAAATATACCGAGTAAAGACATGCAATGTTTATACTATCTCCCCACTGTAATAATGTATAGACTGTATCCGACAGCAGGTGGAGGGGAGGGGGCTTAGGCTAGGCGTGCACCTAGACTGCTCATAAAAACGACCCAGCCAGCTATAATTTAATCTCGTGTATTATTGTGATTTTTTTTTTTTTTTTTTGCATCTTAAAAATGATTATTTCAACTTAAATCCTACTTTATTGCAAATAACATTATAAAGTAGCTGGAACGTTATTACAATATACATATTTAATGGTCATATTAATCGTCATACAACAAAATCAATAAAAGAAGTGTAGCACAAATGATATAAACACAGCCACAGACATAGTCACAGCGTGTGCTATGACTACTAGAATTAAGTGGCCCATGTTTCTGAAACCAATCTTCACGGCACAACAACATTTTTTTACAATCCAATTACTTAATTTTGACGTAATTACACAAATATACCACCGGCATCCTTACTGAATTCCCTTTAGTTTGGGTCAAACTAATCAGCAGAGTATTTCCGTAACGAAATCTTAGAAACACATTATCCAAACAAACAAAAATAACAACATAAGGAATCGTTTACTTCCAAAGTAAATACCGGTAAACTCAACAACACAAATGAAGCAATTAACAACAAACACATTAAAAAAACAACACCGGAATACCACAGCACAGTTTGAAAACTAAAAGCACGCTATCTCCTATCACACTGTGAGAATAGGGCCGTGTAGTTGGTTCAAACTTTACACAGGGAAAAAAAATGAAGGAATTCTTTTTTCAACACCGTAACCCCCCCCCCCCCGCCTCCTTTCCACACCCTAAACTCTTCTGTCCCTACTCTCTCCCCCCACCCCCCTCTCTCTCTCCTTTACCCCCATTTCTTCGTTTCTTTCCCACGTCTCGCTGCGATTGTGTGTGTGTGACCTCGAATTGGTCATCCATTCAGATCTTTCCCTCCCTCAAAAATGGACAAACCCTTGTCTCGTATAACTTATCGTCACGAGGTTCACTCACAATGAACTTGCCCAGCAGGGGGAAAAGGTTCAAAGATTGCGTTGATATAGGCAGATAAATTTCGCACAGTGGCTGTATTTAAGAAGTTATACGGGGTGGCAGATTACGAGAATAAATAATACACACACTGACTCGCCTTGTTGCTACTGCAGAACTAAGGGAAGTAATTCTTCAGCATAACTCTACTGTGAAGATGTCTTCCTTTTAAAGTTACAATAACTAATAATTTACGCAACAGCCAACAGAAATCAAAATTATGTTATCAGGTCAAGTAAGCAAGTGAAAAATACGACTTTGTGTATAGATACAAACCCAGCACAACGTGATATGCAAGCCATCGCTCTAACCACCTACATACCATGAGTTGTCTCTTGATGTCACATTCAAACTAACTTAAAACATTGCATTTAATTTTTTTTAAAGTAATTAAAGGTTAATTCAAAATTTTGAAGAACTTTCTTTAAAACTTGTCAACTTAATGATTAATTTAAATGTCTCTCTCTGTCTTCGTTCTCACGTCTAATTCAGACATTTTAAATAATCAAAGGTAATTTGAAGAACTTGTAGGCCCCTATGCAAATATTATGACTTGGGTCATATACTGTGGTTAGACCTGTATACAGAGGCGTAGCGAGGGGTAGGCAAGAGGGGGGGCTTCATACCCCGGGCGCTACTGAAAAAAGGGCACCAAATGGTATATTTTACATATAATATTATATGTTTTTCGAATGTTGGGGGCGCTAATAAGGTATTGCGCCCCGGGCGCGAGTTAAGCTAGCTATCGCGCTGCCTCAATCTCTCTGTCTGTCTATCGTTCCGTCCGTCTGCCCGTCTGTCTGTATGTCTGCCCATCTATCTATGCAATCTTAAAAACAATTCACTTTCTTGACTTTATTTAAAATTAGCGCCGGCTAGTGTCGGGGGGGGGGGGTGTGAATGGAGACAGGTGTGGAGTTGAGGACACCACCGTGAAGATAGATCTGTCTCATACAGGCTGCTATTGTTAAGAGTCATTTGAAGCCGTAGACATATCTCCGTCATGATTCCCAATGTCCTACTTGTACAAAATGGAACTTTCTGGTTGTTTTTACATAGACGATTTCTATTGGTCCACCTTTTTCTGTTGTGACATGCAGCTCCCCCTCCCTCTCTCTCTATCTCTGTCTCTCTCTCTCTCTCTTTCTCTCACTCACCCACACACTCAACCACACATAACAATACTGACTTCATTTTAAGATTACACACATATTTATTTCCACACACGAAATTCCACCCAATATACTATATTAAAAAATCAGTCAAAGACAGGCAAATGACTGGGGGTGGTGGGTTCCCTCTAAGGTGTGGTATGAAGTGAGCGAAAATTTTTGTCTCTGAGCGACATATTGTTTGAGGCCAAAAATTTGTGAGCGATTTAAGCGTTGTCGTCCGTCGGAGTGAGCGATCGTACGTGTAGTATGAGCGACGCTCTGAATGCGTGTGAGCGATCGCTCACGCGCTCAGCTTAGAGGGAACATTGGACTGGTGGTGGTGGGGGGGGGGGGAGAGAGGTAACGTCTCATGATGGGACCTATTATTATTTTGTTTTTAATTACGAGCATGTGTGCATCCCTACATACTACTTTTAAAAAAAAAGAGGGGGGGGGGGTGCGCACCAAATTTTCATCTTTCCAAAAGACAGAAAGTAAAATTAGGATCGTCGCCATCACCATCTGAGAATGTGCAGCCACGAGCAAAATTAAAAAAAATTGTATTTACGTGAGAGACAATTACCCCTTCCCCCACCTCCCACCCATTTCTTCCCCGCTCGTCGATTCTCATAAGCGTGCCCTCATATTTTACCCCCCCCCCCCTTCCCCCAACCCTCTCCATATTTCTTTCTTCACGCCCCTACAATCGGATGATAAGAAATTATGATCTTGGGTCACATCCATGGACTGTCTGGTCAGGGGTGGTCTTATAAATAAATAGAGGTGGGCACCCAGGGGCCCCAATGTATAAAGAGGCGCCCTCCCATCAAGTTTTTTTTTTTTTTTTTACATTTACTAATAATGACCGTATAGTTTGGAGTTGGGCTGGGTCAGAGCATCTCATTTGGCAAGAGAGGTGTGGGTTACAATCTGTGCAGAAACTAGGGATTTGGGGGCCCTGGGAGCTTGACCTCTTTGGGGGGCCCTGGGGGACTTTCACATTTGGACCTCCCTCCCTATTTGCGCCTCTGGTTACGATACGCAAGCGGCGATCTTGACAGCTCGACTGTCGACCTGAAGGTACCTGGTTCGATCCCCGGTGAGGACCAAGGAAATTTTTCAGGTCTTGGCTCAAGTTCCCGATATATCTCACGTGGTGCCTCCATGGCCATTGCACTATCGGCTATGGTGGGGATGAAAGAAGGGCACCATAAAAACCGTCCCATTAGTGGTTTCATAAGAGATTTCATCTCATCCTTTCAGGGACTTCACACACCCTTCCCCCTCCTCCTCCAATGCAACTTTCATAACTGAAGTCCTAGAAACTATCTTTGACTAGGGGCCCCCAAATATAGCTTCCCCAACAAGAAAGATAAAAACGTTTCTATAGGTGGTGACCTTTCAACTTTCACTTATATAGACGTACCAGCATTAGTCACAGAGGTTACATTGTATGTTACAGGTGTGGTTTGTTTTTCATCAGAGAACAAGGGCGATTACGGCGCCCTATACGAGTTTTTGGCAACTCCTGCCAAATCTGAATATTGCGAAAAACAAAACAAAAAAAAACCAAACCAACACCAAAAAAAAAAAAACATTGCCCCTTTTGGCGCCCCTTCCTACTTCGCAACCCGCAGTACCCTTCCTACGCCACTGCTGAGACTCACAGACTTTACCAGAGGAGATAGATTGGTTTTATTTTAACTAGGCCTGTACATTTCACACCCAGAAAACTAACAGAACAAACAACAACAACCACAAATAAGCAAGCGTACAGCTGTGACTGTTGGTCGCATGGTATCTCACTAGTCGTTACTAGGGAGAACACATGTAGTATCAAGAAGAATCTAAAGGCACGCAACTCACCTTCTAAAACCAACTTTATCGGCTGGCTTGTCTCCCCTACAAGGTTCTGGAACGTGCATGAGTACATCCCGCCATCCTCTCGCTGGACGTTGTTGATCTTTACCCTGTTCCCGGACACGGTGATTCTCAAAGTGTTGTTCAGGACCTGGTTGTCTTTCTTCCAAATGATCTTTGGCTCCGGAGAGCCCGTCCCTTCACAGAAAAGCTCGATGTCGGAACCTTTGTGGAGGTTCAGGCTGGTGTTCGACGTCCTGAGTATTTGCGGTGGGGCTGGAGAGGAAACAGAGCACAGCCGTTAAAATTACAGAATTACACAAGGGTGTAAGCGTTAAAAAAAAAAGAAAGATACATATTACATATTAAGAAAAACATATCACAGTATGTCCTCTGTGTCGGCCAATTTCAGGGGAGTTAATAACACCAAATTAGAAAAAATTGCAACAAATTAATTTAAACTGCTGTCGAAGTAAAACATAGTTGAAAGTTCATATGCTTTTGCTAAATTTGAATATGTTACGGTGGGGTCGGGTGGGGCATTGCAGAAAAGGTTTTGGAACCTTTATTAAAATAATAGCATTATATACCGGCTAAATGCGTGCCTCACAGTGTCACACCTAATGTTATGATTCATCACTATTTGACTAATACAGCCGAAGTCAAATATTTACGTTGCCATGTAAAGATATTTTGGTTTATAAAAAACAATAATTATTTAACACTGAAACGAAATATAGAACTGTAAAACAAAAAAATAAAAAATAAATTTAAAACGAGAAAAATAAATGCAGAAAAATAAAATACGTATTAAATTTTCTAACAGACACACAAAGTAACTGTTTTTTTGAGAAAAGAAACGTAACTAATAAATTTACGATTGCTGTTGAAAAAATACGATTACTTCCCTTTGACAATGACACAAAATGACATTAAAATATTGAGCGCACCAGTTAACATTAAATTTTTGTTTACAGTACATACCACTTTACAAGTATTGCACTCAGTTAAAAATTAAAGGAATAAAATTCAACTAAATTTTGAAAATTATTTTGCATTAAAATTAACATTTTCCCCTTACCACTAAATAAACATAAGAAAAAGAAACGTAGCCAATACGTTGACGATAACTGTCTTTAAATATTCGATTACTTCCCTTTGATAAGAAAATTTAATTTTTTAGCATTTCTGTTAACATTAAAACTTTCTTGCAGTGCATATCAGTTAACATCTACTGTAGTCAACTAAAAATCATACAATTGATAGTTTTTGGCTGAGGATCCGAGGTTTAAGTTCATGTTAAAATTGCCCCAATGGAGCCCTCTTAACACACTCTCTATTGAACCCTTGCCAATAAGAGCGACTGTGTAATTATACAGCTACATGTACCTTGGTCAGGCAAAGATAGGGTTAGATTTTCATTACCTAGGCAGTTAACAGGATCAGTTTACAGAAAATCGCTTCAGGGGACGGGTGGTCTTGCGGTAAAGCGCTCGACTGTCGAAATGAAGTTACCTGGTTCGGTCATCGGTGAGGACCGAGAAAACTGTTAATGTCATGGCTCAAGTCCCCCCCCCCATCTCCCGTGGTGCCTCCATGGCCATTGCACTATCGGCTATGGTGGTGATGAAATAAGGTTTCCGAAAAACCGTCCCATTAGTGGTTTATAGAGATCTTAGAGATTTCATCTCATCCTTACAGGGACGTCACACAAACAGAAAATCGCTATATCAATTTCTTATCGCTTGCTGTGTAACAATGTTTTTTAAAAAATTACAATATAAAATGTATACGTTCTAAAGAAAAATAATCAGCATTACTATGCGGAGTGTCGGATACTACCTACGAACAAGTATATATTCTTCACACACGCGTATATCAAAATATATATTAAACCCTGAACAATGTACACATAAAAATAAAGATGAGTACGTGTCAGTGATGGCAGCTCTTCAAGTCCATCAACAATCATTACGTAGGCAATTAGAGTAACTATACAGGAGTACACCTTAAAAGAAATATTACTCCCTCTATTCCAAGCAGATATAAAATACATATTTTGTTTACAAAAATGTACATTATACACTAATGAAAAAAAATTATGATAACTACAAAGCGCAGGTGATTATAATATATACAAAAGTGATTTGGGTTCTGCGTTAAATCGAAAGTAAAAAAATTAATACAACAGTATTCCAGTTTAAAATACTAGCATGAAAAAATCGGATTTGCCCGAAATAAAAAAATAACCTAGCCTACCGATCAAGCCTAAGGGGATATAACTATATGCAAAGGTTTTGCAGGGTACAGCTAGTATATATATATATATATGATAAAGCTCACATATATTTTTTTTGTCTATTTTCACTTCCAACTACGGAGCTTCAGTTTGATTGTAAATGTGTCAACCAAACTTTTACTGATAGACAATTTTTGACAATGTAACATTTCGCAAGCAGACGTGGTGGTCGATTTGTTTGCAGACTTGGGTCCTCGCGCGCTACGTGTGTAGACTCTCATTGGGCGAGTCTATTTTAGGCCATTCTCTCGTGGCTAGTGGGTGGGGGAGGGGGGGAGGGGGGAGAACAAGTTTGCCCTAGTTAAACATCAATAATGGCTATTTGCCGGACATCACGTCGCTTGGACGCAAACTGGTGTAATACTACGTCACACTGTACACTGATGCATTTTGTCCTGTCGAGGCTTTTGGTTTATGTTATGGCTTTTTGTAAGTTTTTTTTTTCATTTGTGATGGCTTTTTAAAATTATGCCATTTATGGTAGTATTTGGTTTATGTTGTAAAATTATCATTTATGATGGGTCTTGGTATTGAGGGATGACTTTTTTAAAATTACGTCATTTATGACGGTGTTTGGTTTATGTTATGGCTTTTTTTAATTATGATATTTGTTATGGTTTTTGGTATTTGTTAAGAATTTTAGCATTGCCCATTTCTTGTCAAATAAATAAATAAAATAAATTGCCCAATTATCACTGCATTTGTAATAAACATTAATTTGAGTACACATTTACAATTTTTTGTACACATTTGTTCCCTTTACTTTCAGGAACCGAATGTTTTCTTCTGCTCCCACGGTCTCAAACGATCACAGTCTGACTCTGTAAAGGATGTAATAACGCATCAACGTATTCTGCTCTGTTACAATGAATTCTTGAATTCTTTCGACGTGGTATCACCACACAATTCTCACTTATCGGCACAAGATGTCATTTAGCGAGTGTCACTCATTCTGTCATTAGCCAACCCTCTCATCAACACTTGATTTAGTGAAGTCATTCGCAAACATGCGCGCACACTCACTGCTGCATTATGACCTAGTTTCAGCCCTCGGTCATCAGCCAAATGTTGACGCAATCATTCGTTTTAAAAGAAAAAAAAATCAGTAGAAGAATTCGTGTGTAAAGGCCTTCACACACCAGTTCGAGATGTTCCGAATACTTTAAGAAAAAATAAACGCAGACATCAGAGATCCTCCGAATTATCCTGCGAAATCCTTTAATTGGAAATGGTTTAAATGATAATATACTGTACTAGCGATGGACACACTTAGTTTTATATTTAATCTAAGTGCGTGTAAAGTGGCGGGCTTATAGAATCACTGGTCAGTGCTCGGGGCCCAGGGTGAGATTGTAATGCAGGGGGGGGGGTCCAGAGCTAGAGCAGATGCTCTAGTCAAAACAGGCAACAACTGGTGTGTGTGTGTGTGTGTGTGTAGACACCTTGCTCGTCCCAGAAGCAGAGAATGTGTATCTTATAACGTAAGTCAGCGGTTTGATTCTCTGCGAGGTCCCAACCCCCAACTCCCCTTGACTTTATCCAGAAACAATCTTGTGGGGACGCAGCCATAGACTCCCCCCAACCCCCATCCCCGGTAGTGCCCCCCTCCCCTTTTCACAAACCAGCCCAGCAACCCACCCATAAAGCAAGCAAGTAGCATCAAGTTATTATTCACACGTCTCCACCCCATCCCCCTCCTCCCCCCTCATACAGGGCCGTTATTACGCGGGCCCTGGGCTAATTATACACACAAAAGTACATTTTGGAGGGAGGGGGAGGGAAGGAGGACATAGAGAAAGATACATCTGGGGGCCCAAATGCAAAGATAGTTTTAGGGCCCTAGGCAAAGAATCTGTTAAAGCGTTTATTGAGGCCCTGGGCAGCCGTGTATTTTGTCTGCCAGTAAGTACAGCCGTGTATTTGGTCTGCCAGTAAGTACAGCCGTGTATTTGGTCTGCCAGTAAGTACAGCCGTGTATTTGGTCTGCCAGTAAGTACAGCCGTGTATTTGGTCTGCCAGTAAGTACAGCCGTGTATTTGGTCTGCCAGTAAGTACAGCCGTGTATTTGGTCTGCCAGTAAGTACAGCCGTTCTCCCCCTTACCACCCGCAGTTATGCCATTGTATTTAACTAATGGCTTGTTGTGTGCGAATGAATATCTCGGCTCTAATCTTTATAGTTTTGGTTCCAGCGTCAATGTGATATTAACATGCTCACCTCTAAAAACCATATGACTTTATTAATGACTTATTAAAACATAACTCACCCCCTCATTGAACATATTCTCCCCACACCCAACCCCATGTTGAAATGTGCCTCTTTAAAAAAAAAACACGCCACTGTTCATGTTGAACAGTGTTTGTCGAACCGCTCCATCGCGCTTCATGGCTTTTTTTTTTCCCGCCTCTGACTTATAATTGATTTAAAGGGCATAAAATAAAGCCATCAAATGGCTATTTGAGCAGCCCCAACTTTAGTGTGTTGGTGAATAGAGAAAGAAAAAGAATGTACAAGTCATTAAGATTCGTAGATACAGAACAACTGCTTCAACTCGACGGAAGTTGATAGACCCCACCCTCTCTGTCTCCCTCTCTCTCTCCCCTTCCCGCTCTCCTGCCATTGCAAGATTAATAACTCTTATTGTCCCGCCGTGTTTGCGTCATTAATTCCCCTTTGTTTTCAGCGTCGGAGAGCCGCACAAATATTTGTCCCGGGGACCTACTTAATTAGTCTGATGGAGTGCTGCACTGCCCGGGGGTCATGTTTGGTGGACCACTTTGTGTCTCTCTATCTGTGTGTGTGTGTGTGTGTGTGTGTGAGTCTGTGTTTGTTTGTATGAGTCTCTCTCTCTCTCTCTCTCTCTCTCTCTCTCTATGTGTGTGTGTGTGTTTGGGTGAGCGGCTGTGTTATGTTTATATCTGCTGCGTGTATTACGTTCATTGAATGATCAAAAAACCAAAAAACTATGAAAGATCAGTCCATGGCATGGCTGCCGATTTCTGTAATTTAGATACACACAATTTTTTTTGAGTCATCTATATAAAAAGAAAATAACATCATATAGTAAATCTAGTTTTTATTTTTTCTTTCATTTTACAATCAAATTTTGTTAACATTTGTTTACATATCTAGGTCTCTCCCCCTCCCCACCCCCATCTATCTCTGGATAATTATTCTGGAAAAAAGTTGGCAACTATTGTCTATGGAAAAAAAAACCCGAAAGCAAACGAATCTAATGACGTAGCAGACAAGAAGAGATGACACAAAATATTGCGACTAACATCTCGTTGAGCTCTCGATGATTCCGCGGCGTAGGCTGAGTAGTTAAAGGGATCTTTAGATAAAACTGCCCGTGCACCTCAACAACTGAGGACTTCCATATACGCCTATAATCAGAAAAATACACGACTGTTGCACACAGTAGTCCGCCAGCCAGAGGCGCCCAAACTTGTCCAATGCGATCTATCGCTCAACCGAAAAGGAAAATATCGTTTGTTTTTTTTTCAGCTTTATTTTTCTCCCCTCTATCTCATGACGTTGATAATTAACATAAATAAAAATAAATGCCTAATCGATGTTTTGTAGGTAGACACTGGAAGTAAGAATTAAATGCATTTATATTGTTTGTTTGCTTCAGGGCTGTCATTAATTTATGCTGACGTATTACGAAATAATCGGCTGGAAGAGCTAACTCCACTCCCCCCTCCCGTCCCCTCAGTGTCGGAATAAGGTCACTGTGGACATAACGCTTAGAACCTAAACAAAAAGACTCCGATTTTGTAAACGAATTGGCAAAACGTATCACCTGAGAAATGTCCTTACCCATTTCACAAAATTTAACATTTCACAAAGTGGGACATTTCACAAAGTTACCGCTTCACAATGTTGACATTTCACAAATGTAACATTTCACAAGGTAGACACTTCATAAAGTTGACATTTCATGAAGTTGACATTTCACAAAGTTGACATTAGTCTGTTTCCAGAACATGCAAAGAGTTCTTTATATTTCCTTCCGTTTTCTTGCATAAAGTTAGTGGTGAAAACAGTAACGAAGAATCCTCGATATCTAATAAAGAAAAGGCGAATATTTTTTTTTCTTCAGGACCTAAGGCTGTTACCCTCATATTAGACCTATAAATTTTCGCCTCTGGACTGTAAAAATACTAAATTGATGAAAACATTAGAGTTATCCGCCTTTGGTCTGTAAAAATACCGCTCGGTAAAACTAGGAGACCCCCCCCCTCCACTCCTCCCTGGTTACGCCACTTCTCCGAGCTATCCATTCAATCGTTTGCTTGTTGAAAATGAGACTGCCATATATCTCTACAGGTGGACATTGAAACAGCTGAACTAGAATGTAATTCCACAATAACATGAAGTACAGCCAGCGGTGTATGTCACTCACGTCTGCCGAGCACAACCCGAGGGTCGTTTTAAATAAATTGACAAGAAGTGGAATCAAATAAATGCCGCCATCTCTGTTATTTATAAATCAACGTTATCGGGTTGGGAAGGGGGGGGGGAAGGAGTGCTTTGTCTGTTAATATTTTTTTCTTATGAATGCTTTCGTTGAATCGTGAAAAAAATAATCATCGCTTTAGCCACATCTGGTGTAGCATTCACCCCCACCCCGGTCCTACTCCTGACCACCCTTTACCCTCGTCTTGTGATGCATTCACCCCCCTCCCTCCCAAGAAAACATGAGTGGAGATTTATTATTATTGTTTTTTATCATATATTTTTTGACAACACGACTATAAACAAGATTCGACCTATGACCTCTTGTCTCACATCTCCACCCTACTACCCGTCCAATATTAGTCACCCCCCCCCCCGGGCCCACTATTTCTCCCCCCCCCTCCCCACCCCACCTGTAAAAAAAAAAATAACAACCACCTCCCCTACTTCCCACCAATCAACTGCCGTATTCACTAGCACTTCGTTCTAAGCACCCCCCTCCCTCCCCCCCCCACCCTCCCAAAAAAAAAAAACTCTTGTCAAAAACAACATCAGCAAAATAAAAAAAAAAAAAAACCCTCACATACTCTCTGGTCTTTAGTGATTGTACGTTGCTTGGCAACTGGGGGTGGGTGGGAGGTGGGAGGGTGAATTCGTCCATCCTGAAACAAGGGAGGCGATCAGGCATGAAATAACCGAGGAACCACAAAATGGAATGGGTAGTGTATTCGCGTGAGTACATGTGTGTATGTGTGTGTGTGTGTGGAGATCTGGGGGAAGCGAGATAAATTACTCCCTTCCCCCCCCCACGTCCTTTTTTTTTTTACCCCCCCCCCCCCCTTTTCTTTTCTTCATGTATTCTACCTCAATCAAAGGGACTGAGCTGAAAGTACTTTGAAACGAGGCTAATTTGCATAAAGTTCATAGTGTGAAGGACTGCACCCTTTTGACCCGAGCCTGGCGGGCGCTCAGCATGCGCCATCACTTCAACGGCTCGACCTTACCAATTCCACTACGACTGTCCCGTAGGCGGAGGCAGCGCTGGCTCCACTCCGGCGCTGGAGATGGGGGGAGGGTGGGTAGGGGTCGGGGTAATTCTGTTGCCCGACTCTCCAGTCTCAGAAAAGTTGCCGCTGCTGTGGGGCACTTGAGATGTCAGCTCGATCGCCGTCATGGGCACACGGTACGGGTTCAAAACCGAGCAACCGCAAGACACAAGTACAAGTACACTGCGGGCGCTCTACTGTGAGACTTCAAACCAACTTTTGTATGACTAACTTCTCCCCTCGATCAAAGCCAATCAGGGAAAAACCTTCAGTGCGATTGAAAATAGATTCCAGTCAGTAAACACATGTATCGATTCATAAGAATAAATAAAGTGTATTTGATTATGTCAATACCAACGATTCTGTCAATACCAATCATTGCGTCTTCCTATACAGCCTTTTTTTTTTTTTTTGAATAATCGGAATTAGCGATTACAATCAATAGATCCGAGCTGAACCCACGGCCACTAGATTGTCTGGAAACTCCCCACGACTGACAGAACCAAATGGCGATACTACATAATATATGCAACTGGCTATTCGGGGAGAAGACCGTTTGCTACTCACTTGCCCCTGTCCAGCGGCTCGGCGATTCAGCCGACCGATGGTTCTGACACGACAGTACGTCGCCCTCGTTGTGGTCGCTTCTGACCTTATTTATTTTGGGCTTCGAGGCCATATGAAGAGTCGCATATCACAGAACCTTCAATATTGCCTCAAAAATAACTATCTCTACGACAATAGACTTCTTTCTTCTTCCTTTGGCTCTACAACCTATTTAGGGCCCTGACATCTACAGCCCATTTAGGGCCCTGTCCTGCCATACTAGTATTTCATTGTTTTTGGCCTTTGTAAAAAATAGAAAACACGAAACGAAACACAAAACTCTCTTAAGTACAGTGTCCGCGGCGATACGCCCTGGAATCAAATTATAAACAAGACAGTGACCTCTATAGTCTATACGACTTTGGGGAAAAGCCAAATGAGATTTCACAGCAGCTAATTAAAGAACAACGGAAATCCCCGGAACAAAAAAAAGTAAAGTAAAGAATACGGACGACAAAGAAGAAGATGTGCAGCTGGGTAAATTAACGTTCACCGATTTTGATAAGAAAGTTCCCTTAAAGAAGAAAATAGAACAAAAAAAAAAAAACAACAAAAGAGAGGGTGGGGGGGGGGCGTAGGGGGTGGTTTAAAAGTATGTCGACGTAGGGGTGGGTAAGGGGGGGCTATTTTTGCTCACCGCTATACATCCGTGGTTGATGGCTTGTTGCTCCTATCTGCTGGCCTATAAGTTGATAACGTGTCACTTTTTTTATTTAGGGATAGGATGTTTTTGGGAGGGAGGGAGGGGGAGGGGTAGATTTTTTTTTTTAAAGTTGGAGGCGGAGGGAAATGAAAGGTTGATTATTCACCATGACCCAATTTTTTTTTTTCCAAACCACTACTCCTTATTTCTCCCTCCCCCCCCGCCCCTTATCTATTCATAATGTCCATCGTAGCGTCATTCTATGTGACTATGTGACGTAATGTCCAGGCTCATGTTAACCATTCTCTTAAATGGAAGGAGAGAGAGAGGGAGAGAGAAATGGTAAGACAGTTTTGTATGAAGAAGAGGTGAATAATTTGACATCTAGGCAGACAGGAAGGGGGAGGCGGGGGTCCCACACATTTTTAAACTGAGGGTCAAGTACAAAGAGACAAGAGATAAACAACAACAACAACAACAACTACAACAACAACAACAACAACAACAACAACTACAACAAATACAACAACAACTACAATAACAACAACTACAACAACAACATCTACAACAACAACAACAACAACTACAACAACAACAATAACAAAAACAATAACAACTACAACAACAACAATAACTACAACAACAACAACAACACATACAACAATAACAACACCTACAACAACAACAAAAAACAACAATTACAAAAACATTAACAACAACAAAAACAACAACTACAACAACAACTACAACAACTACAACAACAACAACAACTACAACAACAACAACTACAAAAACAACAACAACAACAACAAAAACAACAACTACAACAACAACTACAACAACTACAACAACAACAACTACAACAACAACAACTACAACAACAAAATATTAGAAATAAAATATCGGCTACATGGCCAATTTATTTTACAACTCAAAATGGTTAAATCAAGCTGCCAAAAACTGCCTAGCCTTGGGGGTGGGCAATTCCTTTTTTTCTAACCGTGGGCCACATTAAATTTGACAGAATGACCGAGTCAAAAACAGATGGATGGGGTTATTACTTAAACTAATTAAATTTAAATGTAAATGCAGAGGCGTACCTAAAGTAAATTTGAAAGTCACCCCGGGCCCCAGTTTGGGGGCCCCAAAAATTTTTTTACATTAAATATTAAGTACATTATCTCATTTCATGTTGTCGAATTTCAATATGCAGGGACCCCCAAAGAGGTCAAGCCCCCCCGGCCCCCCAAATCCCTACGTTCGGCACTGTGTGAATGCCCTTTAGAAGTGGGGGGGGGGTCCCAGATTAGTTTGCCAATAAAGTAAAAGGGTCTTTATAAAATCATAAATATAGAGGAAAATTGAATATATCACAGAGAGAATGAAGTGTATAACAAAAAAGAGATGGCTACAGGTAAAACGAAGACTTGTCATTCCAGACATTGTTTACTTGTAACACAGTGTCACTTACAAAAAAGTCGTCAGTAACTTAAGACAGAGAGCACGAGAGTCAAAGTTCAACTTGCCCATTGCGCTAGGTACTAAAGACCCAGCACTGGGACATATATGCTTGTTAATATTGTCCCAGTTAAAGATAGTACGTAAAGTCTACAAATCTAGATACCGGAACAAAGATAGTACGTATAGTCTACAAATCTAGATACCGGAACAAAGATAGTACGTATAGTCTACAAATCTAGATACCGGAACAAAGATAGTACGTATAGTCTACAAATCTAGATACCGGAACAAAGATAGTACGTATAGTCTACAAATCTAGATACCTTTTTAAAAAAAAAATTATTAAATTGTCACGGAAACCTTTACAAAAATTGATGGAAGGGTTTTTAATGAAGTAATGGTAGCGTGGTCTCATACAGTAATATTAAACAAACCGTTCATTTAAGTACAAGTTGTCATAGGTAAACAGTAAGTAGTTAAGTACAGTGAGATGACCTACATCGAACTAAAAAGTGGAAGAGGGGATTAAAGGGAGGTAACAAGGGAAATAAAACTAAACCGAAGGGAGATTATCCTGGAGGAAGACCAAAAAAAAACTGTGGGTACGAGACCTTATATTGACGTTTTGATTTGACCGTGGAATGAAGACAATGGTATTCCATTAGTGGACATTGGCCGAAAGATTTTAATGGAACAGCCGTATATGTGTGTGTCTGTGAAGAAAGGCTGGCAGTATAAGGTGGGGAAGGGGGAGGCATGAGAAGAAATGGAAAAAAAAAAAACAAATAACCTTTTAAACTCTAAATCAGGCCGCTATTAGATGTCAGTCTGAGAGTACGTGTGGGTTCAACATATATTCAAGACTAGACCAGCCTGTCAGTACGTGTGGGTTCAACATATATTCAAGACTAGACCAGCCTGTCAGTACGTTTGGTTTCAACATATATTCAAGACTAGACCAGCCTGTCAGTACGCGTGAGTTCGACATATATTCAAGACTAGACCAGCCTGTCAGTACGTGTGAGTTCGACATATATTCAAGACTAGACCAGCCTGTCAGTACGTGTGGGTTCGACATATATTCAAGACTAGACCAGCCTGTCAGTACGTGTGGGTTCAACATATATTCAAGACTAGACCAGCCTGTCAGTACGTGTGGGTTCAACATATATTCAAGACTAGACCAGCCTGTCAGTACGTGTGGTTTCAACATATATTCTAGACTAGACCAGCCATCGGCCCTATCAATACGTGTGGTCAGTCGATTCAGGGTGAGGCACATCTTTAAACTGTCAAGTTATGAGGTTTACATTCATTTTATATTAGTTCATATAAACACCCCCCACCCATCTACACATGATCCGACCCCCGGGTCAAATTTACGAGCCCAATGTGGTCCGCGACTCAAAATGTTTGCCCATCCCTGGATCTATCTATCTATCTATCTATCTATCTATCTATCTATCTATCTATCTATCTATCTATCTATCTATCTATCTATCTATCTATCTATCTATCTATCTATCTATCTATCTATCTATCTATCTATCTATCTATATGTTGTATGCTGAAATATCAATATTGTCTGCCTAAATAACTTTCTTATAGCTTAGTCCGTGTACACCAACCCCATGCACCAAAACACGCAAATAAAAAAAAACTGTCCACCACCACCCTCCCACCCAATGCAAACCGACATAACAACAACAACAACAACAACAACGGCAACAGAGCTGTATCAACGCGGTGACAGATTGGTCACGTGACTTGTAATTTCCGGCCTGCGCAGAGAATGGGGATCTTTGCAAGATGACGATTAGACGAGAGAAAAGGAAGTCCCCGGAAAGCTTGCTCGTCTGCGAAGAAGACAATTCAGATGGAGGGAGGGAGGGAGGTAGAGAGAGAGAGAGAGTAGAAAGAGTGATGCATTTCTTTTTCTTATTTTTTTTTCTATCTTTTCTTCACGGTGTGGACAGACGAAGGCTTGACGCTCTGAGGTTGATGGATTGATGGACAAACAAAAACAAAATGGAGGGACAAAAATGTCATTAGAGCAAGCTTCGTTAAAGCTTTCAGTGGGGAAAAAAAAAAAAGAAAATTTGAATAAAAATTAACGCTAATGTTTTTTTTTTTAAATTCATGTATGAAAAAAAATGTATCAATTCTTTGGAAGTAAAATAAAATTGAATTAAAAAAAATATCACACGACAAATAATTTTTTTTTGTTAGACAAAAGGTTTAAAAATAGTTTAAAATAGTCCCTTTCTTCATAATCTGACTTGGAAAACGGACTTTATAGGGAAATTTTGGCGATACTGAAAATGGCTTTTAATCTGAGAATTTTCGCACATTTTCTGATTCATCGCATGGTTCATTGTATCGCAATATAGTAGTTTTGTAAATTCCCTAATTTTTTTTTAGCTTATTCAATAATCGTAAATAGTATGTGAAACTGCAGAAATTCAGAATTTATCCTTTCGCTAGTAAAAGAGTTTTAAAAAAAAATAATTAAAGAAATGAAAATGACGTCATACATCTACTCTCCAAACCAATTGCTTATAACGTCATAGACACGGGGTGAAGATTAAAATCTTTTAAATGAATACAAAAATTGTGACGGAAAGCGTTTGAAGCAGAGTCATAGATGGATTTGTAAATTATAAATGAAACAAGACACAATGTTTGACCTCTTCAACTGATGAAAAAACAGAATTAGATTCTCGTCACGTGCCCTTCTTTCATCCCCACCACACCCGGGAATTTAATGGAGGCACCACGGAAGAAAAAAGGAGGGAAATTTCACCATGACCTAAAATATTCGCGAATACTGAATGCGCCCGCCACCTTTCCTTTTTTTTTTTAAAACATGGTTGCGAGGAGGGAGGGGAAATGGTGGGATCAGTGCCGAATCAATGGATTTGGGGGCACGGAGGGGCTTGGCTCCTTGGGGGACCCCTGTATTTTGACATTCGACACCATGACATGAGATAATTTACTTAAAATTTTATGTAAAAAATTTTTTTGCCCCCCCCTCCTCAAGCTGGGGCCCGGGGAAACTTTAGAATTTTGAACCCCTCCATTCCCCAAACCTAGGTACGCCTTTGGGTGGGATTGAAATTCATGCGCGTTACTTTCACGCACGCGCATATTTACGCACTATTTATTGTAAACTAAAGTGTAAGAATCTGTCCCATAGACGAATCTGTCTATAAGTAATATGTCACAAATTATAGAACTATGGCGGAGAGATTATTCGTATTATTTATCACGCCCCCAATTGTATTGAGATTTCTTTGGACTAGTTAAGAAAATGTCTTTTAAGATGTTAGATGGAGATACATACCTGCCCCCCCCCCCCCAATCTTCCCTCTGAATACCAAGACTTAAATAGTAACAGGGTGGTCTATAGATCTCACCCCCCTATCCACCCCTTTGCGTTCTGCCACTTTATGAAACTCGTGTCAATACTAATTATCCATACTCGCTTTATACTGTCAATATATGTGTTGTATATTTTCCATCTTTGTGTACTATCTTTGTGTACCATCTTTGTTTACCATCTTTGTGTACCATCTTTGTGTACCATCTTTGTGTACCGTCATTGTGTACCATCTTTGTTTACCACCCCTTTCCATTCATCCCCCCCTTTTTTTTTTCCTCATTTCATCTCTCTCTCTCTCTCTCTCTCTCTGTCTCTCTCTCCCTCCCTCTCTCTCTGTCTCTCTCTTCCTCCCTCTCTCTCTGTCTCTCTCCACATCTCTCGCTCTCCCTCTCTCTTTCTCTCTCTCTGTCTCTCTCTTTCTCCATCTCTCTCTCTCTCTCTTTCTCTGTCTCTCTCTGTCTCTCTCTCTCTCTCTCTCTGTCTCTGTCTCTGTCTCTCTCTCTCTTCCCGTGTCCGTCTTTTTTTCTCCACCTATTTTCAAAATTTGTTTTCTCAACTTTTCCGCTGTCTCTTTGAACATATTCACTCCTCCCCCCCCCCCCTCCCCCAATCATGTTAACCACACCCCCCTCCCTTGCCGCTTCATTGAATAGCGCCAAAATATGTTAAGTTATTCAATTCAGAGTCAGGCGGCCTCCCCCCCCCCACCCCCCTTTCCCCCTTCCGGGGTCTACACGTGTTAACATTGTCATAAAGGGAACTTACTCTAGTTCACGGTCGGACATCATGTGAACTTTCGTGTCTGGACGAATCAATACGGGGGCCCATCATCGCGAGTGCCGTTAAGCACACAAGTTTACAAACTACATTTCGATGTCTTCTCACTTCATCACCCCAATCCGCAGACCCCCCCCCTCCCCCATACTTTTTACCCCCCCCCCCTCAACTCACCTAGAAAACTGACCAGCTGTGTATCAATGGTCATCAACAGTTAAATGGTACGGAATTCACAGAAATTATCTGAACCAATCAGATCCTATCAATATTTTAACACTTATTATTATTATTTTTAGCCTCACTGTTATCTGTTATTAACATATACGATTTAAGCATTCCGAGTTGTTTTATGCAACCTATCTTATCTTTATCTTTTATAGGTAATGGTTGGACTTTTTGAAAAGTTCGTTAGCAGAGATTTCTGTATTCGGCCTGGGGAAAATAACTTTATGCGGCTCTGAAACCATTAGACCTGAAATAGTACTTTTGAAAGCTCCTTTTTAGTTGGGAGGAGAGTGGGGGCCCAAGGAATGTGACATACTGGGAGGGGGCCCAAGGAATGTGACATACATGTAGTACTAACAGAACTATTTTCTATAAGTCTATAAGTGATTTAGTATTGGCGAAGGTTCGTAGTCCTACAGAATCTACGAAGTATGTTTGTTGTTGATTAATTCAAATTGTTCTGTAAAGTTTCCCAGGGTACAGAAAGTTCAATCGGAGCTCACAACAAACAACGACAACAGCAAAGGACGACAACAGGGAGGGTTCATTGAGTGTGATTTGGACAGCTTGTCATTACACCAGGGTAGAGACTAGACGTCAATCAATCAGATAGTCTCCCCCCCCCCTCCACCCTTCTCCCACCCTCCCACCGGTCCCCCACCCTCCTCCCACACACAGCCTGTACCAATGTCAGCCTTTAAAAAAAAAAACCGTCTGTCTCTCGTAGTCTAGTCTGTTGATCTGTGTAATTGTTGTCTCACGGGGGTGTCACGTGGACTGTCTACGTCACAAGGAGCTCACCCCATTCTCAGGTTAGAGACCGTTAGAGCCACAGACACGGGCCAAACAGCAACAGACACCCTGATCCTGACCACCGCCTTTCATTTGGGCAGGTGGACCAGCCTACTGGTAGGATTCATTATGAAATATGTCTGTCTCACTGACTGACTGTCTCGCTGACTGACTGTCTCACTGACTGACTGTCTCGCTGACTGACTGTCTCACTGACTGACTGTCTCGCTGACTGACTGTCTCGCTGACTGACTGTCTCACTGACTGACTGTCTCACTGACTGACTGTCTCGCTTACTGACTGTCTCGCTGACTGACTGTCTCGCTGACTGAATGTCTCACTGACTGACTGTTTCACTGACTGAATGTCTCACTGACTGACTTTCACTGACTGACTGTTTCACTGACTGAATGTCTCACTGACTGACTTTCACTGACTGATTGTCTCACTGACTGACTGACTGTCTCACTGACTGAATGTCTCCTGACTGACTGTTTCACTGACTGAATGTCTCGCTGACTGACTTTCACTGACTGACTGTCTCAATGACTGACTGACTGTCTCACTGACTGAATATCTCGCTGACTGACTGTCTCACTGACTGAATATCTCACTGACTGAATGTCTCACTGACTGACTGTCTCACTGACTGACTGTCTCACTGACTGAATGTCTCACTGACTGACTTTCACTGACTGACTGTCTCACTGACTGACTTTCACTGACTGACTTTCACTGACTGACTGTGTCACTGACTGACTGACTGTTTCACTGACTGAATATCTCGCTGACTGACTGTCTCACTGACTGAATGTCTCACTGACTGTCTCACTGACTGACTGTCTCACTGACTGACTGTCTCACTGACTGAATGTCTCACTGACTGACTTTCACTGACTGAATGTCCCACTGACTGACTTTAGATGACTGACTGTCTCAATGACTGAATGTCTCACTGACTGACTGTCTCACTGACTGACTGTCTCGCTGACTGACTGTCTCACTGACTGACTGTCTCACTGACTGACTGTCTTGCTGACTGACTGTCTCGCTGACTGACTGTCTCGCTGACTGACTGTCTCGCTGACTCGCTGACTGTCTCGCTGACTGACTGTCTCGCTTACTGACTGTCTCACTGACTGACTGTCTTACTGACTGAATGTCTCACTGACTGACTGTTTCACTGACTGACTGTCTCGCTTACTGACTGTCTCACTGACTGACTGTCTTACTGACTGAATGTCTCACTGACTGACTGTTTCACTGACTGAATGTCTCACTGACTGACTGTCTCACTGACTGACTGTCTCACTGACTGACTGACTGTCTCCCTGACTGAATGTCTCACTGACTGGCTGTTTCACTGACTGAATGTCTCACTGACTGACTTTCACTGACTGACAGTCTCACTGACTGACTGTCTCACTGACTGACTGACTGTCTCCCTGACTGAATGTCTCACTGACCGACTGTTTCACTGACTGACTGTCTCCCTGACTGAATGTCTCACTGACCGACTGTCTCGCTGACTGACTGTCTCGCTGACTCGCTGACTGTCTCGCTGACTGACTGTCTCGCTTACTGACTGTCTCACTGACTGACTGTCTTACTGACTGAATGTCTCACTGACTGACTGTTTCACTGACTGACTGTCTCGCTTACTGACTGTCTCACTGACTGACTGTCTTACTGACTGAATGTCTCACTGACTGACTGTTTCACTGACTGAATGTCTCACTGAATGACAGTCTCACTGACTGACTGTCTCACTGACTGACTGACTGTCTCCCTGACTGAATGTCTCACCGACTGGCTGTTTCACTGACTGAATGTCTCACTGACTGACTTTCACTGACTGACAGTCTCACTGACTGACTGTCTCACTGACTGACTGACTGTCTCCCTGACTGAATGTCTCACTGACCGACTGTTTCACTGACTGACTGTCTCACTGACTTAAAGTCTCACTGACTGAATGTATCGCTGACTGACTGTCTCACTGACTGAATGTCTCACTGACTGTCTCACTGACTGACTGTCTCACTGACTGACTGTCTCACTGACTGATTGTCTCACTGACTGACTTTCACTGACTGACTGTCCCACTGACTGACTTTCACGGACTGACTGTCTCACTGACTGAATGTCTCACTGATTGACTGTCTCACTGACTGACTGTCTCGCTGACTGACTGTCTTACTGACTGACTGTCTCACTGACTGACTGTCTCCCTGACTGAATGTCTCACTGACTGACTATTTCACTGACTGAATGTCTCACTGACTGACTTTCACTGACTGACTGTCTCACTGACTGACTGACTGTCTCCCTGACTGAATGTCTCACTGACCGACTGTTTCACTGACTGACTGTCTCACTGACTTAAAGTCTCACTGACTGAATGTCTCGCTGACTGACTGTCTCACTGACTGAATGTCTCACTGACTGTCTCACTGACTGACTGTCTCACTGACTGACTGTCTCACTGACTGATTGTCTCACTGACTGACTTTCACTGACTGAATGTCCCACTGACTGACTTTCACGGACTGACTGTCTCACTGACTGAATGTCTCACTGATTGACTGTCTCACTGACTGACTGTCTCACTGACTGACTGTCTCGCTTACTGACTGTCTCACTGACTGAATGTCTCACTGACTGACTTTCACTGACTGACTGTCTTACTGACTGACTGTCTCACTGACTGACTGTCTCCCTGACTGAATGTCTCACTGACTGACTGTTTCACTGACTGAATGTCTCACTGACTGACTTTCACTGACTGACTGTCTCACTGACTTACTGTCTCACTGACTGACTGAATGTCTCACTGACTGAATGTCTCACTGACTGACTGTTTCACAGACTGAATGTCTCACTGACTGACTTTCACTGACTGATTGTCTCACTGACTGACTGTCTCACTGACTGACTGACTGTCTCACTGAGTGAATGTCTCACTGACTGACTGTCTCACTGACTGACTGACTGTCTCACTGATTGAATGTCTCGCTGACTGACTGTCTCACTGACTGACTGTCTCGCTGACTGACTGTCTCGCTGACTGACTGTCTCACTGACTGACTGTCTCACTGACTGACTGTCTCGCTGACTGACTGTCTCGCTGACTGACTGTCTCACTGACTGACTGTCTCGCTGACTGACTGTCTCACTGACTGACTGTCTCGCTGACTGACTGTCTCGCTGACTGACTGTCTCACTGACTGACTGTCTCACTGACTGACTGTCTCGCTTACTGACTGTCTCGCTGACTGACTGTCTCGCTGACTGAATGTCTCACTGACTGACTGTTTCACTGACTTAATGTCTCAATGACTGACTTTCACTGACTGACTGTTTCCTCGACTGAATGTCTCACTGACTGACTTTCACTGACTGATTGTCTCACTGACTGACTGACTGTCTCACTGACTGAATGTCTCACTGACTGACTGTTTCACTGACTGAATGTCTCGCTGACTGACTTTCACTGACTGACTGTCTCAATGACTGACTGACTGTCTCACTGACTGAATATCTCGCTGACTGACTGTCTCACTGACTGAATGTCTCACTGACTGAATGTCTCACTGACTGACTGTCTCACTGACTGACTGTCTCACTGACTGAATGTCTCCTGACTGACTTTCACTGACTGACTGTCTCACTGACTGACTTTCATTGACTGACTTTCACTGACTGACTGTCTCACTGACTGACTGACTGTTTCACTGACTGAATATCTCGCTGACTGACTGTCTCACTGACTGAATGTCTCACTGACTGTCTCACTGACTGACTGTCTCACTGACTGACTGTCTCACTAAATGAATGTCTCACTGACTGACTTTCACTGACTGAATGTCCCACTGACTGTTTTTCACTGACTGACTGTCTCAATGACTGATTGTCTCACTGACTGACTGTCTCACTGACTGACTGTCTCGCTGACTGACTGTCTCACTGACTGACTGTCTCACTGACTGACTGTCTTGCTGACTGACTGTCTCGCTGACTGACTGTCTCGCTGACTGACTGTCTCGCTGACTCGCTGACTGTCTCGCTGACTGACTGTCTCGCTTACTGACTGTCTCACTGACTGACTGTCTTACTGACTGAATGTCTCACTGACTGACTGTTTCACTGACTGACTGTCTCGCTTACTTACTGTCTCACTGACTGACTGTCTTACTGACTGAATGTCTCACTGACTGACTGTTTCACTGACTGAATGTCTCACTGACTGACTGTCTCACTGACTGACTGTCTCACTGACTGACTGACTGTCTCCCTGACTGAATGTCTCACTGACTGGCTGTTTCACTGACTGAATGTCTCACTGACTGACTTTCACTGACTGACAGTCTCACTGACTGACTGTCTCACTGACTGACTGACTGTCTCCCTGACTGAATGTCTCACTGACCGACTGTTTCACTGACTGACTGTCTCCCTGACTGAATGTCTCACTGACCAACTGTCTCGCTGACTGACTGTCTCGCTGACTCGCTGACTGTCTCGCTGACTGACTGTCTCGCTTACTGACTGTCTCACTGACTGACTGTCTTACTGATTGAATGTCTCACTGACTGACTGTTTCACTAACTGACTGTCTCGCTTACTGACTGTCTCACTGACTGACTGTCTTACTGACTGAATGTCTCACTGACTGACTGTTTCACTGACTGAATGTATCACTGACTGACAGTCTCACTGACTGACTGTCTCACTGACTGACTGACTGTCTCCCTGACTGAATGTCTCACTGACTGGCTGTTTCACTGACTGAATGTCTCACTGACTGACTTTCACTGACTGACAGTCTCACTGACTTAAAGTCTCACTGACTGAATGTATCGCTGACTGACTGTCTCACTGACTGAATGTCTCACTGACTGTCTCACTGACTGACTGTCTCACTGACTGACTGTCTCACTGACTGATTGTCTCACTGACTGACTTTCACTGACTGACTGTCCCACTGACTGACTTTCACGGACTGACTGTCTCACTGACTGAATGTCTCACTGATTGACTGTCTCACTGACTGACTGTCTCGCTGACTGACTGTCTTACTGACTGACTGTCTCACTGACTGACTGTCTCCCTGACTGAATGTCTCACTGACTGACTATTTCACTGACTGAATGTCTCACTGACTGACTTTCACTGACTGACTGTCTCACTGACTGACTGACTGTCTCCCTGACTGAATGTCTCACTGACCGACTGTTTCACTGACTGACTGTCTCACTGACTTAAAGTCTCACTGACTGAATGTCTCGCTGACTGACTGTCTCACTGACTGAATGTCTCACTGACTGTCTCACTGACTGACTGTCTCACTGACTGACTGTCTCACTGACTGATTGTCTCACTGACTGACTTTCACTGACTGAATGTCCCACTGACTGACTTTCACGGACTGACTGTCTCACTGACTGAATGTCTCACTGATTGACTGTCTCACTGACTGACTGTCTCACTGACTGACTGTCTCGCTTACTGACTGTCTCACTGACTGAATGTCTCACTGACTGACTTTCACTGACTGACTGTCTTACTGACTGACTGTCTCACTGACTGACTGTCTCCCTGACTGAATGTCTCACTGACTGACTGTTTCACTGACTGAATGTCTCACTGACTGACTTTCACTGACTGACTGTCTCACTGACTTACTGTCTCACTGACTGACTGAATGTCTCACTGACTGAATGTCTCACTGACTGACTGTTTTACAGACTGAATGTCTCACTGACTGACTTTCACTGACTGATTGTCTCACTGACTGACTGTCTCACTGACTGACTGACTGTCTCACTGATTGAATGTCTCACTGACTGACTGTCTCACTGACTGACTGACTGTCTCACTGATTGAATGTCTCGCTGACTGACTGTCTCACTGACTGACTGTCTCGCTGACTGACTGTCTCGCTGACTGACTGTCTCACTGACTGACTGTCTCGCTGACTGACTGTCTCACTGACTGACTGTCTCACTGACTGACTGTCTCACTGACTGACTGTCTCACTGACTGACTGTCTCACTGACTGACTGTCTCACTGACTGACTGTCTCACTGACTGACTGTCTCACTGACTGACTGTCTCACTGACTGACTGTCTCACTGACTGACTGTCTCGCTTACTGACTGTCTCGCTGACTGACTGTCTCGCTGACTGAATGTCTCACTGACTGACTGTTTCACTGACTTAATGTCTCAATGACTGACTTTCACTGACTGACTGTTTCACTGACTGAATGTCTCACTGACTGACTTTCACTGACTGATTGTCTCACTGACTGACTGACTGTCTCACTGACTGAATGTCTCACTGACTGACTGTTTCACTGACTGAATGTCTCGCTGACTGACTTTCACTGACTGACTGTCTCAATGACTGACTGACTGTCTCACTGACTGAATATCTCGCTGACTGACTGTCTCACTGACTGAATGTCTCACTGACTGAATGTCTCACTGACTGACTGTCTCACTGACTGACTGTCTCACTGACTGAATGTCTCCTGACTGACTTTCACTGACTGACTGTCTCACTGACTGACTTTCATTGACTGACTTTCACTGACTGACTGTCTCACTGACTGACTGACTGTTTCACTGACTGAATATCTCGCTGACTGACTGTCTCACTGACTGAATGTCTCACTGACTGTCTCACTGATTGACTGTCTCACTGACTGACTGTCTCACTGACTGAATGTCTCACTGACTGACTTTCACTGACTGAATGTCCCACTGACTGTTTTTCACTGACTGACTGTCTCACTGACTGAATGTCTCACTGACTGTCTCGCTTACTGACTGTCTCACTGACTGACTGTCTTACTGACTGAATGTCTCACTGACTGACTGTTTCACTGACTGACTGTCTCGCTTACTGACTGTCTCACTGACTGACTGTCTTACTGACTGAATGTCTCACTGACTGACTGTTTCACTGACTGAATGTCTCACTGAATGACAGTCTCACTGACTGACTGTCTCACTGACTGACTGACTGTCTCCCTGACTGAATGTCTCACCGACTGGCTGTTTCACTGACTGAATGTCTCACTGACTGACTTTCACTGACTGACAGTCTCACTGACTGACTGTCTCACTGACTGACTGACTGTCTCCCTGACTGAATGTCTCACTGACCGACTGTTTCACTGACTGACTGTCTCACTGACTTAAAGTCTCACTGACTGAATGTATCGCTGACTGACTGTCTCACTGACTGAATGTCTCACTGACTGTCTCACTGACTGACTGTCTCACTGACTGACTGTCTCACTGACTGATTGTCTCACTGACTGACTTTCACTGACTGACTGTCCCACTGACTGACTTTCACGGACTGACTGTCTCACTGACTGAATGTCTCACTGATTGACTGTCTCACTGACTGACTGTCTCGCTGACTGACTGTCTTACTGACTGACTGTCTCACTGACTGACTGTCTCCCTGACTGAATGTCTCACTGACTGACTATTTCACTGACTGAATGTCTCACTGACTGACTTTCACTGACTGACTGTCTCACTGACTGACTGACTGTCTCCCTGACTGAATGTCTCACTGACCGACTGTTTCACTGACTGACTGTCTCACTGACTTAAAGTCTCACTGACTGAATGTCTCGCTGACTGACTGTCTCACTGACTGAATGTCTCACTGACTGTCTCACTGACTGACTGTCTCACTGACTGACTGTCTCACTGACTGATTGTCTCACTGACTGACTTTCACTGACTGAATGTCCCACTGACTGACTTTCACGGACTGACTGTCTCACTGACTGAATGTCTCACTGATTGACTGTCTCACTGACTGACTGTCTCACTGACTGACTGTCTCGCTTACTGACTGTCTCACTGACTGAATGTCTCACTGACTGACTTTCACTGACTGACTGTCTTACTGACTGACTGTCTCACTGACTGACTGTCTCCCTGACTGAATGTCTCACTGACTGACTGTTTCACTGACTGAATGTCTCACTGACTGACTTTCACTGACTGACTGTCTCACTGACTTACTGTCTCACTGACTGACTGAATGTCTCACTGACTGAATGTCTCACTGACTGACTGTTTCACAGACTGAATGTCTCACTGACTGACTTTCACTGACTGATTGTCTCACTGACTGACTGTCTCACTGACTGACTGACTGTCTCACTGAGTGAATGTCTCACTGACTGACTGTCTCACTGACTGACTGACTGTCTCACTGATTGAATGTCTCGCTGACTGACTGTCTCACTGACTGACTGTCTCGCTGACTGACTGTCTCGCTGACTGACTGTCTCACTGACTGACTGTCTCACTGACTGACTGTCTCGCTGACTGACTGTCTCGCTGACTGACTGTCTCACTGACTGACTGTCTCGCTGACTGACTGTCTCACTGACTGACTGTCTCGCTGACTGACTGTCTCGCTGACTGACTGTCTCACTGACTGACTGTCTCACTGACTGACTGTCTCGCTTACTGACTGTCTCGCTGACTGACTGTCTCGCTGACTGAATGTCTCACTGACTGACTGTTTCACTGACTTAATGTCTCAATGACTGACTTTCACTGACTGACTGTTTCCTCGACTGAATGTCTCACTGACTGACTTTCACTGACTGATTGTCTCACTGACTGACTGACTGTCTCACTGACTGAATGTCTCACTGACTGACTGTTTCACTGACTGAATGTCTCGCTGACTGACTTTCACTGACTGACTGTCTCAATGACTGACTGACTGTCTCACTGACTGAATATCTCGCTGACTGACTGTCTCACTGACTGAATGTCTCACTGACTGAATGTCTCACTGACTGACTGTCTCACTGACTGACTGTCTCACTGACTGAATGTCTCCTGACTGACTTTCACTGACTGACTGTCTCACTGACTGACTTTCATTGACTGACTTTCACTGACTGACTGTCTCACTGACTGACTGACTGTTTCACTGACTGAATATCTCGCTGACTGACTGTCTCACTGACTGAATGTCTCACTGACTGTCTCACTGACTGACTGTCTCACTGACTGACTGTCTCACTAAATGAATGTCTCACTGACTGACTTTCACTGACTGAATGTCCCACTGACTGTTTTTCACTGACTGACTGTCTCAATGACTGATTGTCTCACTGACTGACTGTCTCACTGACTGACTGTCTCGCTGACTGACTGTCTCACTGACTGACTGTCTCACTGACTGACTGTCTTGCTGACTGACTGTCTCGCTGACTGACTGTCTCGCTGACTGACTGTCTCGCTGACTCGCTGACTGTCTCGCTGACTGACTGTCTCAGCTTACTGACTGTCTCACTGACTGACTGTCTTACTGACTGAATGTCTCACTGACTGACTGTTTCACTGACTGACTGTCTCGCTTACTTACTGTCTCACTGACTGACTGTCTTACTGACTGAATGTCTCACTGACTGACTGTTTCACTGACTGAATGTCTCACTGACTGACTGTCTCACTGACTGACTGTCTCACTGACTGACTGACTGTCTCCCTGACTGAATGTCTCACTGACTGGCTGTTTCACTGACTGAATGTCTCACTGACTGACTTCTTTTCACTGACTGACGGTCCCACTGACTGACTGTCTCACTGACTGACTGACTGTCTCCCTGACTGAATGTCTCACTGATGACTGTTTCACTGACTGACTGTCTCCCTGACTGAATGTCTCACTGACCAACTGTCTCGCTGACTGACTGTCTCGCTGACTCGCTGACTGTCTCGCTGACTGACTGTCTCGCTTACTGACTGTCTCACTGACTGACTGTCTTACTGATTGAATGTCTCACTGACTGACTGTTTCACTAACTGACTGTCTCGCTTACTGACTGTCTCACTGACTGACTGTCTTACTGACTGAATGTCTCACTGACTGACTGTTTCACTGACTGAATGTATCACTGACTGACAGTCTCACTGACTGACTGTCTCACTGACTGACTGACTGTCTCCCTGACTGAATGTCTCACTGACTGGCTGTTTCACTGACTGAATGTCTCACTGACTGACTTTCACTGACTGACAGTCTCACTGACTTAAAGTCTCACTGACTGAATGTATCGCTGACTTACTGTCTCACTGACTGAATGTCTCACTGACTGTCTCACTGACTGACTGTCTCACTGACTGACTGTCTCACTGACTGATTGTCTCACTGACTGACTTTCACTGACTGACTGTCCCACTGACTGACTTTCACGGACTGACTGTCTCACTGACTGAATGTCTCACTGATTGACTGTCTCACTGACTGACTGTCTCGCTGACTGACTGTCTTACTGACTGACTGTCTCACTGACTGACTGTCTCCCTGACTGAATGTCTCACTGACTGACTATTTCACTGACTGAATGTCTCACTGACTGACTTTCACTGACTGACTGTCTCACTGACTGATATGACTGTCTCCCTGACTGAATGTCTCACTGACCGACTGTTTCACTGACTGACTGTCTCACTGACTTAAAGTCTCACTGACTGAATGTCTCGCTGACTGACTGTCTCACTGACTGAATGTCTCACTGACTGTCTCACTGACTGACTGTCTCACTGACTGACTGTCTCACTGACTGATTGTCTCACTGACTGACTTTCACTGACTGAATGTCCCACTGACTGACTTTCACGGACTGACTGTCTCACTGACTGAATGTCTCACTGATTGACTGTCTCACTGACTGACTGTCTCACTGACTGACTGTCTCGCTTACTGACTGTCTCACTGACTGAATGTCTCACTGACTGACTTTCACTGACTGACTGTCTTACTGACTGACTGTCTCACTGACTGACTGTCTCCCTGACTGAATGTCTCACTGACTGACTGTTTCACTGACTGAATGTCTCACTGACTGACTTTCACTGACTGACTGTCTCACTGACTTACTGTCTCACTGACTGACTGAATGTCTCACTGACTGAATGTCTCACTGACTGACTGTTTCACAGACTGAATGTCTCACTGACTGACTTTCACTGACTGATTGTCTCACTGACTGACTGTCTCACTGACTGACTGACTGTCTCACTGATTGAATGTCTCACTGACTGACTGTCTCACTGACTGACTGACTGTCTCACTGATTGAATGTCTCGCTGACTGACTGTCTCACTGACTGACTGTCTCGCTGACTGACTGTCTCGCTGACTGACTGTCTCACTGACTGACTGTCTCGCTGACTGACTGTCTCACTGACTGACTGTCTCGCTGACTGACTGTCTCGCTGACTGACTGTCTCACTGACTGACTGTCTCGCTGACTGACTGTCTCACTGACTGACTGTCTCGCTGACTGACTGTCTCGCTGACTGACTGTCTCACTGACTGACTGTCTCACTGACTGACTGTCTCGCTTACTGACTGTCTCGCTGACTGACTGTCTCGCTGACTGAATGTCTCACTGACTGACTGTTTCACTGACTTAATGTCTCAATGACTGACTTTCACTGACTGACTGTTTCACTGACTGAATGTCTCACTGACTGACTTTCACTGACTGATTGTCTCACTGACTGACTGACTGTCTCACTGACTGAATGTCTCACTGACTGACTGTTTCACTGACTGAATGTCTCGCTGACTGACTTTCACTGACTGACTGTCTCAATGACTGACTGACTGTCTCACTGACTGAATATCTCGCTGACTGACTGTCTCACTGACTGAATGTCTCACTGACTGAATGTCTCACTGACTGACTGTCTCACTGACTGACTGTCTCACTGACTGAATGTCTCCTGACTGACTTTCACTGACTGACTGTCTCACTGACTGACTTTCATTGACTGACTTTCACTGACTGACTGTCTCACTGACTGACTGACTGTTTCACTGACTGAATATCTCGCTGACTGACTGTCTCACTGACTGAATGTCTCACTGACTGTCTCACTGATTGACTGTCTCACTGACTGACTGTCTCACTGACTGAATGTCTCACTGACTGACTTTCACTGACTGAATGTCCCACTGACTGTTTTTCACTGACTGACTGTCTCAATGACTGATTGTCTCACTGACTGACTGTCTCACTGACTGACTGTCTCGCTGACTGACTGTCTCACTGACTGACTGTCTCACTGACTGACTGTCTTGCTGACTGACTGTCTCGCTGACTGACTGTCTCGCTGACTGACTGTCTCGCTGACTCGCTGACTGTCTCACTGACTGACTGTCTCGCTTACTGACTGTCTCACTGACTGACTGTCTTACTGACTGAATGTCTCACTGACTGACTGTTTCACTGACTGACTGTCTCGCTTACTTACTGTCTCACTGACTGACTGTCTTACTGACTGAATGTCTCACTGACTGACTGTTTCACTGACTGAATGTCTCACTGACTGACTGACTCACTGACTGACTGTCTCACTGACTGACTGACTGTCTCCCTGACTGAATGTCTCACTGACTGGCTGTTTCACTGACTGAATGTCTCACTGACTGACTTTCACTGACTGACAGTCTCACTGACTGACTGTCTCACTGACTGACTGACTGTCTCCCTGACTGAATGTCTCACTGACCGACTGTTTCACTGACTGACTGTCTCCCTGACTGAATGTCTCACTGACTGGCTGTTTCACTGACTGAATGTCTCACTGACTGACTTTCACTGACTGACAGTCTCACTGACTTAAAGTCTCACTGACTGAATGTATCGCTGACTGACTGTCTCACTGACTGAATGTCTCACTGACTGTCTCACTGACTGACTGTCTCACTGACTGACTGTCTCACTGACTGATTGTCTCACTGACTGACTTTCACTGACTGACTGTCCCACTGACTGACTTTCACGGACTGACTGTCTCACTGACTGAATGTCTCACTGATTGACTGTCTCACTGACTGACTGTCTCGCTGACTGACTGTCTTACTGACTGACTGTCTCACTGACTGACTGTCTCACTGACTGAATGTCTCACTGACTGACTATTTCACTGACTGAATGTCTCACTGACTGACTTTCACTGACTGACTGTCTCACTGACTGACTGACTGTCTCCCTGACTGAATGTCTCACTGACCGACTGTTTCACTGACTGACTGTCTCACTGACTTAAAGTCTCACTGACTGAATGTCTCGCTGACTGACTGTCTCACTGACTGAATGTCTCACTGACTGTCTCACTGACTGACTGTCTCACTGACTGACTGTCTCACTGACTGATTGTCTCACTGACTGACTTTCACTGACTGAATGTCCCACTGACTGACTTTCACGGACTGACTGTCTCACTGACTGAATGTCTCACTGATTGACTGTCTCACTGACTGACTGTCTCACTGACTGACTGTCTCGCTTACTGACTGTCTCACTGACTGAATGTCTCACTGACTGACTTTCACTGACTGACTGTCTTACTGACTGACTGTCTCACTGACTGACTGTCTCCCTGACTGAATGTCTCACTGACTGACTGTTTCACTGACTGAATGTCTCACTGACTGACTTTCACTGACTGACTGTCTCACTGACTGACTGTCTCACTGACTGACTGAATGTCTCACTGACTGAATGTCTCACTGACTGACTGTTTCACAGACTGAATGTCTCACTGACTGACTTTCACTGACTGATTGTCTCACTGACTGACTGTCTCACTGACTGACTGACTGTCTCACTGAGTGAATGTCTCACTGACTGACTGTCTCACTGACTGACTGACTGTCTCACTGATTGAATGTCTCGCTGACTGACTGTCTCACTGACTGACTGTCTCGCTGACTGACTGTCTCGCTGACTGACTGTCTCACTGACTGACTGTCTCGCTGACTGACTGTCTCACTGACTGACTGTCTCGCTGACTGACTGTCTCGCTGACTGACTGTCTCACTGACTGACTGTCTCGCTGACTGACTGTCTCACTGACTGACTGTCTCGCTGACTGACTGTCTCGCTGACTGACTGTCTCACTGACTGACTGTCTCACTGACTGACTGTCTCGCTTACTGACTGTCTCGCTGACTGACTGTCTCGCTGACTGAATGTCTCACTGACTGACTGTTTCACTGACTTAATGTCTCAATGACTGACTTTCACTGACTGACTGTTTCACTGACTGAATATCTCACTGACTGACTTTCACTGACTGATTGTCTCACTGACTGACTGTCTCACTGACTGAATGTCTCACTGACTGACTGTTTCACTGACTGAATATCTCGCTGACTGACTGTCTCACTGACTGAATGTCTCACTGACTGACTGTCTCACTGACTGAATATCTCGCTGACTGACTGTCTCACTGACTGAATGTCTCACTGACTGACTGTCTCACTGACTGACTGTCTCACTGACTGAATGTCTCCTGACTGACTTTCACTGAATGACTGTCTCACTGACTGACTTTCATTGACTGACTTTCACTGACTGACTGTCTCACTGACTGACTGACTGTTTCACTGACTGAATATCTCGCTGACTGACTGTCTCACTGACTGAATGTCTCACTGACTGTCTCACTGACTGACTGTCTCACTGACTGACTGTCTCACTGACTGAATGTCTCACTGACTGACTTTCACTGACTGAATGTCCCACTGACTGATTTTCACTGACTGACTGTCTCAATGACTGATTGTCTCACTGACTGACTGTCTCACTGACTGACTGTCTCGCTGACTGACTGTCTCACTGACTGACTGTCTCACTGACTGACTGTCTTGCTGACTGACTGTCTCGCTGACTGACTGTCTCGCTGACTGACTGTCTCGCTGACTCGCTGACTGTCTCACTGACTGACTGTCTCGCTTACTGACTGTCTCACTGACTGACTGTCTTACTGACTGAATGTCTCACTGACTGACTGTTTCACTGACTGACTGTCTCGCTTACTGACTGTCTCACTGACTGACTGTCTTACTGACTGAATGTCTCACTGACTGACTGTTTCACTGACTGAATGTCTCACTGACTGACTGTCTCACTGACTGACTGTCTCACTGACTGACTGACTGTCTCCCTGACTGAATGTCTCACTGACTGGCTGTTTCACTGACTGAATGTCTCACTGACTGACTTTCACTGACTGACAGTCTCACTGACTGACTGTCTCACTGACTGACTGACTGTCTCCCTGACTGAATGTCTCACTGACCGACTTTTTCACTGACTGACTGTCTCCCTGACTGAATGTCTCACTGACCGACTGTCTCGCTGACTGACTGTCTCGCTGACTCGCTGACTGTCTCGCTGACTGACTGTCTCGCTTACTGACTGTTTCACTGACTGACTGTCTTACTGACTGAATGTCTCACTGACTGACTGTTTCACTAACTGACTGTCTCGCTTACTGACTGTCTCACTGACTGACTGTCTTACTGACTGAATGTCTCACTGACTGACTGTTTCACTGACTGAATGTCTCACTGACTGACAGTCTCACTGACTGACTGTCTCACTGACTGACTGACTGTCTCCCTGACTGAATGTCTCACTGACTGGCTGTTTCACTGACTGAATGTCTCACTGACTGACTTTCACTGACTGACAGTCTCACTGACTGACTGTCTCACTGACTGACTGTCTCCCTGACTGAATGTCTCACTGACCGACTGTTTCACTGACTGACTGTCTCACTGACTTAAAGTCTCACTGACTGAATGTCTCGCTGACTGACTGTCTCACTGACTGAATGTCTCACTGACTGTCTCACTGACTGACTGTCTCACTGACTGACTGTCTCACTGACTGATTGTCTCACTGACTGACTTTCACTGACTGACTGTCCCACTGACTGACTTTCACGGACTGACTGTCTCACTGACTGAATGTCTCACTGATTGACTGTCTCACTGACTGACTGTCTCGCTGACTGACTGTCTCGCTTACTGACTGTCTCACTGACTGACTGTCTCACTGACTGAATGTCTCACTGACTGACTGTTTCACTGACTGAATGTCTCACTGACTGACTTTCACTGACTGACTGTCTTACTGACTGACTGTCTCACTGACTGACTGTCTTCCTGACTGAATGTCTCACTGACTGACTGTTTCACTGACTGACTTTCACTGACTGACTGTCTCACTGACTGACTGACTGTCTCCCTGACTGAATGTCTCACTGACCGACTGTTTCACTGACTGACTGTCTCACTGACTTAAAGTCTCACTGACTGAATGTCTCGCTGACTGACTGTCTCACTGACTGAATGTCTCACTGACTGTCTCACTGACTGACTGTCTCACTGACTGACTGTCTCACTGACTGATTGTCTCACTGACTGACTGTTTCACTGACTGAATGTCTCACTGACTGACAGTCTCACTGACTGACTGTCTCACTGACTGACTGTCTCACTGACTGACTGTCTCACTGACTGACTGTCTCACTGACTGACTGTCTCGCTGACTGACTGTCTCACTGACTGAATGTCTCACTGACTGACTGTCCCACTGACTGACTTTCACTGACTGACTGTCTCACTGACTGACTGTCTCACTGACTGACTGTCTCACTGACTGTCTCACTGACTGACTGTCTCACTGACTGACTGTCTCACTGACTGAATATCTCGCTGACTGACTGTCTCACTGACTGAATGTCTCACTGACTGTCTCACTGACTGACTGTCTCACTGACTGACTGTCTCACTGACTGAATGTCTCACTGACTGACTTTCACTGGCTGAATGTCCCACTGACTGACTTTCACTGACTGACTGTCTCAATGACTGATTGTCTCACTGACTGACTGTCTGACTGACTGACCGTCTCGCTGACTGACTGTCTCACTGACTGACTGTCTCACTGACTGACTGTCTTGCTGACTGACTGTCTCGCTGACTCGCTGACTGTCTCGCTGACTGACTGTCTCGCTTACTGACTGTCTCACTGACTGACTGTCTTACTGAATGAATGTCTCACTGACTGACTGTTTCACTGACTGACTGTCTTGCTTACTGACTGTCTCACTGACTGACTTCCTCACTGACTGAATGTCTCACTGACTGACTGTTTCACTGACTGAATGTCTCTGACTGACTTTCACTGACTGACTGTCTTACTGACTGACTGTCTCACTGACTGACTGTCTCCCTGACTGAATGTCTCACTGACTGACTATTTCACTGACTGAATGTCTCACTGACTGACTTTCACTGACTGACTGTCTCACTGACTGACTGACTGTCTCCCTGACTGAATGTCTCACTGACCGACTGTTTCACTGACTGACTGTCTCACTGACTTAAAGTCTCACTGACTAAATGTCTCGCTGACTGACTGTCTCACTGACTGAATGTCTCACTGACTGTCTCACTGACTGACTGTCTCACTGACTGACTGTCTCACTGACTGATTGTCTCACTGACTGACTTTCATTGACTGAATGTCCCACTGACTGACTTTCACGGACTGACTGTCTTACTGTCTGAATGTCTCACTGATTGACTGTCTTACTGACTGACTGTCTCACTGACTGACTGTCTCACTGACTGACTGTCTCGCTTACTGACTGTCTCACTGACTGACTGTCTCACTGACTGACTGTCTCACTGACTGAATGTCCCACTGACTGACTTTCACTGACTGACTGTCTCACTGACTGACTGTCTCACTGACTGACTGTCTCACTGACTGTCTCACTGACTGACTGTCTCACTGACTGACTGTCTCACTAACTGACTGTCTTGCTGACTGACTGTCTCGCTGACTCGCTGACTGTCTCGCTGACTGACTGTCTCGCTTACTGACTGTCTCACTGACTGACTGTCTTACTGACTGAATGTCTCACTGACTGACTGTTTCACTGACTGACTGTCTCGCTTACTGACTGTCTCAATGACTGACTGTCTTACTGACTGAATGTCTCACTGACTGACTGTTTCACTGACTGAATGTCTCACTGACTGACAGTCTCACTGACTGACTGTCTCACTGACTGACTGACTGTCTCCCTGACTGAATGTCTCACTGACTGGCTGTTTCACTGACTGAATGTCTCACTGACTGACTTTCACTGACTGACAGTCTCACTGACTGACTGTCTCACTGACTGACTGTCTCCCTGACTGAATGTCTCACTGACCGACTGTTTCACTGACTGACTGTCTCACTGACTTAAAGTCTCACTGACTGAATGTCTCGCTGACTGACTGTCTCACTGACTGAATGTCTCACTGACTGTCTCACTGACTGACTGTCTCACTGACTGACTGTCTCACTGACTGATTGTCTCACTGACTGACTTTCACTGACTGAATGTCCCACTGACTGAATTTCACTGACTGACTGTCTCACTGACTGAATGTCTCACTGATTGACTGTCTCACTGACTGACTGTCTCACTGACTGACTGTCTCGCTTACTGACTGTCTCACTGACTGACTGTCTCACTGACTGAATGTCTCACTGACTGACTGTTTCACTGACTGAATGTCTCACTGACTGACTTTCACTGACTGACTGTTTTACTGACTGACTGTCTCACTGACTGACTGTCTCCCTGACTGAATGTCTCACTGACTGACTGTTTCACTGACTGAATGTCTCACTGACTGACAGTCTCACTGACTGACTGTCTCACTGACTGACTGACTGTCTCCCTGACTGAATGTCTCACTGACTGGCTGTTTCACTGACTGAATGTCTCACTGACTGACTTTCACTGACTGACAGTCTCACTGACTGACTGTCTCACTGACTGACTGTCTCCCTGACTGAATGTCTCACTGACCGACTGTTTCACTGACTGACTGTCTCACTGACTGACTGTCTCACTGACTGACTGTCTCCCTGACTGAATGTCTCACTGACCGACTGTTTCACTGACTGACTGTCTCACTGACTTAAAGTCTCACTGACTGAATGTCTCGCTGACTGACTGTCTCACTGACTGAATGTCTCACTGACTGACTGTCCCACTGACTGACTTTCACTGACTGACTGTCTCACTGACTGACTGTCTCATTGACTGACTGTCTCACTGACTGTCTCACTGACTGACTGTCTCACTGACTGACTGTCTCACTGACTGAATATCTCGCTGACTGACTGTCTCACTGACTGAATGTCTCACTGACTGTCTCACTGACTGACTGTCTCACTGACTGACTGTCTCACTGACTGAATGTCTCACTGACTGACTTTCACTGGCTGAATGTCCCACTGACTGACTTTCACTGACTGACTGTCTCAATGACTGATTGTCTCACTGACTGACTGTCTGACTGACTGACAGTCTCGCTGACTGACTGTCTCACTGACTGACTGTCTCACTGACTGACTGTCTTGCTGACTGACTGTCTCGCTGACTCGCTGACTGTCTCGCTGACTGACTGTCTCGCTTACTGACTGTCTCACTGACTGACTGTCTTACTGACTGAATGTCTCACTGACTGACTGTTTCACTGACTGACTGTCTTGCTTACTGACTGTCTCACTGACTGACTTCCTCACTGACTGAATGTCTCACTGACTGACTGTTTCACTGACTGAATGTCTCTGACTGACTTTCACTGACTGACTGTCTTACTGACTGACTGTCTCACTGACTGACTGTCTCCCTGACTGAATGTCTCACTGACTGACTGTTTCACTGACTGAATGTCTCACTGACTGACTTTCACTGGCTGACTGTCTCACTGACTGACTGACTGTCTCCCTGACTGAATGTCTCACTGACCGACTGTTTCACTGACTGACTGTCTCACTGACTTAAAGTCTCACTGACTAAATGTCTCGCTGACTGACTGTCTCACTGACTGAATGTCTCACTGACTGTCTCACTGACTGACTGTCTCACTGACTGACTGTCTCACTGACTGATTGTCTCACTGACTGACTTTCATTGACTGAATGTCCCACTGACTGACTTTCACGGACTGACTGTCTTACTGTCTGAATGTCTCACTGATTGACTGTCTCACTGACTGACTGTCTCACTGACTGACTGTCTCACTGACTGACTGTCTCGCTTACTGACTGTCTCACTGACTGAATGTCTCACTGACTGACTTTCACTGACTGACTGTCTTACTGACTGACTGTCTCACTGACTGACTGTCTCAATGACTGATTGTCTCACTGACTGACTGTCTGACTGACTGACCGTCTCGCTGTCTGACTGTCTCACTGACTGACTGTCTCACTGACTGACTGTCTTGCTGACTTACTGTCTCGCTGACTCGCTGACTGTCTCGCTGACTGACTGTCTCGCTTACTGACTGTCTCACTGACTGACTGTCTTACTGACTGAATGTCTCACTGACTGACTGTTTCACTGACTGACTGTCTTGCTTACTGACTGTCTCACTGACTGACTTCCTCACTGACTGAATGTCTCACTGACTGACTGTTTCACTGACTGAATGTCTCTGACTGACTTTCACTGACTGACTGTCTTACTGACTGACTGTCTCACTGACTGACTGTCTCCCTGACTGAATGTCTCACTGACTGACTGTTTCACTGACTGAATGTCTCACTGACTGACTTTCACTGACTGACTGTCTCACTGACTGACTGACTGTCTCCCTGACTGAATGTCTCACTGACCGACTGTTTCACTGACTGACTGTCTCACTGACTTAAAGTCTCACTGACTAAATGTCTCGCTGACTGACTGTCTCACTGACTGAATGTCTCACTGACTGTCTCACTGACTGACTGTCTCACTGACTGACTGTCTCACTGACTGATTGTCTCACTGACTGACTTTCATTGACTGAATGTCCCACTGACTGACTTTCATTGACTGAATGTCCCACTGACTGACTTTCACGGACTGACTGTCTTACTGTCTGAATGTCTCACTGATTGACTGTCTCACTGACTGACTGTCTCACTGACTGACTGTCTCACTGACTGACTGTCTCACTGACTGTCTCACTGACTGACTGTCTCACTGACTGACTGTCTCACTGACTGAATTTCTCGCTGACTGACTGTCTCACTGACTGAATGTCTCACTGACTGTCTCACTGACTGACTGTCTCACTGACTGAATGTCTCACTGACTGACTTTCACTGGCTGAATGTCCCACTGACTGACTTTCACTGACTGACTGTCTCAATGACTAATTGTCTCACTGACTGACTGTCTGACTGACTGACCGTCTCGCTGACTGACTGTCTCACTGACTGACTGTCTCACTAACTGACTGTCTTGCTGACTGACTGTCTGGCTGACTCGCTGACTGTCTCGCTGACTGACTGTCTCGCTTACTGACTGTCTCACTGACTGACTGTCTTACTGACTGAATGTCTCACTGACTGACTGTTTCACTGACTGACTGTCTCGCTTACTGACTGTCTCAATGACTGACTGTCTTACTGACTGAATGTCTCACTGACTGACTGTTTCACTGACTGAATGTCTCACTGACTGACAGTCTCACTGACTGACTGTCTCACTGACTGACTGACTGTCTCCCTGACTGAATGTCTCACTGACTGGCTGTTTCACTGACTGAATGTCTCACTGACTGACTTTCACTGACTGACAGTCTCACTGACTGACTGTCTCACTGACTGACTGTCTCCCTGACTGAATGTCTCACTGACCGACTGTTTCACTGACTGACTGTCTCACTGACTTAAAGTCTCACTGACTGAATGTCTCGCTGACTGACTGTCTCACTGACTGAATGTCTCACTGAATGTCTCACTGATTGACTGTCTCACTGACTGACTGTCTCACTGACTGACTGTCTCACTGACTGACTGTCTCGCTTACTGACTGTCTCACTGACTGACTGTCTCACTGACTGAATGTCTCACTGACTGACTGTTTCACTGACTGACTGTCTCACTGACTGACTTTCACTGACTGACTGTCTTACTGACTGACTGTCTCACTGACTGACTGTCTCCCTGACTGAATGTCTCACTGACTGACTGTTTCACTGACTGAATGTCTCACTGACTGACTTTCACTGACTGACTGTCTCACTGACTGACTGTCTCACTGACTGACTGAATGTCTCACTGACTGAATGTCTCACTGACTGACTGTTTCACTGACTGAATGTCTCACTGACTGACTTTCACTGACTGATTGTCTCACTGACTGACTGTCTCACTGACTGACTGACTGTCTCACTGACTGAATGTCTCACTGACTGACTGTCTCACTGACTGACTGACTGTCTCACTGATTGAATGTCTCACTGACTGACTTTCACTGACTGACTGTCTCACTGACTGACTGACTGTCTCACTGACTGAATATCTCGCTGACTGACTGTCTCACTGACTGAATGTCTCACTGACTGTCTCACTGACTGACTGTCTCACTGACTGACTGTCTCACTGACTGACTGTCTCACTGACTGAATATCTCACTGACTTACTTTCACTGACTGAATGTCCCACTGACTGACTTTCACTGACTGACTGTCTCACTGACTGACTGACTGTCTCACTGACTGAATATCTCGCTGACTGACTGTCTCACTGACTGAATGTCTCACTGACTGTCTCACTGACTGACTGTCTCACTGACTGACTGTCTCACTGACTGACTGTCTCGCTGACTGACTGTCTCACTGACTGACTGTCTCACTGACTGACTGTCTCGCTGACTGACTGTCTCGGTGACTGACTGTCTCACTGACTCGCTGACTGACTGTCTCGCTGACTGACTGTCTCGCTTACTGACTGTCTCACTGACTGACTGTTTCACTGACTGACTGTCTCGCTTACTGACTGTCTCGCTGACTGACTGTGTCACTGACTGAATGTCTCACTGACTGACTGTTTCACTGACTGAATGTCTCACTGACTGACTTTCACTGACTGACTGTCTCCCTGACTGAATGTCTCACTGACCGACTGTTTCACTGACTGACTGTCTCACTGACTTAATGTCTCACTGACTGACTGTTTCACTGACTGAATGTCTCACTGACTGACTTTCACTGACTGACTGTCTCACTGACTGACTGTCTCACTGACTGAATGTCTCACTGACTGTCTCACTGACTGACTGTCTCACTGACTGAATGTCTCACTGACTGACTGTCTCACTGACTGACTGTCTCACTGACTGTCTCACTGACTGACTGTCTCACTGACTGACTGTCTCACTGACTGATTGTCTCACTGACTGACTTTCACTGACTGAATGTCCCACTGACTGACTTTCACTGACTGACTGTCTCACTGACTGAATGTCTCACTGATTGACTGTCTCACTGACTGACTGTCTCACTGACTGACTATCTCACAGACTGACTGTCTCACTGATTGACTGTCGGTCTGGATATATAACTATTAAGCTATTAACTCAACTGATCCAGTATCCTATATAATCTCAAAGAAACATACATCAGACATAGGTCTCAATATGTTCTTTGTCATCTTATCTACTCTTGACTTAGAAACCCCTTCCCCCTCCCCAGTTCCGTTGTAGTTTCCACCCAAAACAGCAAGAGAAGATAACTGCATGTCTGCAGCGATAAGAACCCCGGCAGAGAGAAAAGAAATAAAAACTGATACTTTTGATGCCTTCCCCATCACATTGTTATTTCTGTTCTGACACTGAAGAACTCCTTATCTGCAGTCCTGCACTGTGCTGCTCTGTGTTTCATGTGTCATTATTTTTTTGTTACATCACAACATTGCAGTGTATGAGAGTAGCTGTGGGTACAACTCATTACACGTTATCAAATGATGGGCATATTGCTATCAACCGATGAACGTATTTTTTTATCACAGGGGCGAAAGAAGTGAGCAAACGTGGGGGAGGGGGGATATGTTCCGATATGTGAATGACTTCATAGGGCATGCCATTAAAAAAAACCAATCACAACAAAATGCAAAACAGACAAAAAAACAGACAAACAAACAGACAAACAAACAGACAAACAAAGAAAAACAGAAAAAAATAGATAGAAAACTGGACAAACAAAAACAAAAACCCAGAAAAACAAAACCAAAACCCAGAGAAACAAAAAACAAAACCCAGAAAAACAAAACAAAACCCAGAAAATCAAAAACAAAACCCAGAAAAACAAAAACAAAACCCAGAAAAACAAAACAAAACCCAGAAAAACAAAACAAAACCCAGAAAAACAAAACAAAACCCAGAAAAGCAAAAACCAAACCCAGAAAAACAAAACAAAACCCAGAAAAACAAAACAAAACCCAGAAAAACAAAAACAAAACCCAGAAAAACAAAAACAAAACCCAGAAAAACAAAAACAAAACCCAGAAAAACAAAACAAAACCCAGAAAAACAAAACAAAACCCAGAAAAACAAAAACAAAACCCAGAAAAACAAAACGAAACCCAGAAAAACAAAACAAAAAAATCAGAAAAACAAAAAACAGACAAATAAACAAATAAGCAGACAAACAGACCAACAAACAGACAAACAAACAGGTAAACAAACAGACAAACAAACACGTAAACAAACAGACAAACAAACAGGTAAACAAACAGGCAAACAAAAAAAATGTAAAATTATAATTTCATGAGATCTACATGTCCAGTTGGGTCAGTGAAGTGTGCCCGGGACACAATGAAAGACTAACACATGGTACGAATGACCCACAGATTTCGGTTCATAACTTTTACGATTCTCGGACGAAGGATTACGCGCAGACTTGGGGTAATGTGTCACTCGCTGGCGCCGAAAGCCGTTAAGTTGGGTGCTGCATGCCGCACCCAGTGGCGTAATAGGGGAGGTGCGGAACCAGCCGGGCGGCACATATTTAGCCACAAGGGGCGTCATTTTCACCAAAATGAAGAATCAATAGGGCGCGAAAATGAGGTGGCGTGGCGCTTTAGGCAGGGTGCGTCATGGGCGCCATTAACGCCACAAACGCCATTGACATTATCACAAGCCTCTGTTGTCGCCTGGCTCCCGTCCCTTAAACGGTGGTGGTGGGGGTGTCCATAGCTATCTGTCCTAGTTGCAATCCTCTTAAAAAAAAACCACCGCTTTGCCTATATTAAACAAAATAAAAAAAGAAGGACAGATACTGTTTACACAATATCGAGGCGTTACATGATACCAGACATCTATGACACACCCACGGCTGGGTTATACTTGAAGGTAGTAACAACGGCAATCAGCAGGTATCCACGCCCAACCCACATCCAACCCCCCCCCCCGATGTCCTCTTCACTAACTCATCTTACTATAGTCCATTCCGTCTCTAGGAGAAGGAGAGAAAGAGAGGGGAGGGGTGGGAGGTGGGGGGTTGGGTGCGGCACTGATAAATAATGGAATAGTCTTCGTTATGTCAGCGTGACCTTCGGGACACATCTCTCGTGACGTGTGAAGCTCATCACGTGACACACAAGTACTTCTCAACGCATTGGCATTAGATATGTACTGGTCAGTAAGTGGGATAGGGCGGGTGTGTGGGGGGGGGGCGGTCGGGGTTGATTGGAACTCAGCTAATTACCTGAAAAGGGAAAGAGGGTGTAGGGGTGGATGGGTAGGGGTGGGGGAGGCGATGCACTCTGTTTTAATTAGTTTGAACAGCGGTTCCTAATATAGTTGTTCACCCCCCCCCCCACCAGTGAGCCCCATATTTCAATTGTTATATAAAAAAACAACAACAACCGCGGTCATTAAACAACTCACCCTTAAAGATCCCCAAAGCCGTGGCGCCCTTAGGGGAGTGTGGGGGGGGACTAGGGCAACCTCACCAGGCCCCGTCATTTAAGAAGGGCCCCGTAATATGAGCGTTTTATGAGATCCTTTTTTTTTTGTTTAACCGACAATTAGGACTCTGATCGTCCCCCCCCCCCAGTTTAAACACTCGCCCCGCCCACCCCAACCTTAAATGCTACGGCCACCTTCGTCTAATGGTCTTAACATTCTGGTATATGGTGCCCCATACTATTCGATCAAATACTTTGGGTTTCTCCGCGGGGCGCGCGCGCGCGCTTGTGTGTGTGTGTGTGTGTGTATGGAGAAGAGCATGTTAGTATAAGACGATTATGAACGCACATCTCATACTGAGCTCGCGCATGAATCTCTGTGGAGAACATATCACGTGGGTTGTAAGGTCCAATGAAGTGGTGTGAGCGTTGCCATATTTTTTTTAAGGACGTGAAGAATGACCCCCCTTCCCTTAAATGGTCTCGGTGTAGACCTGACAGGATGCAAGGGAGAGGGGTGAGGGTGGCGGAGGGCGGAGGGAAGGCTGCTGCTAGCCGCTGCTGACGTCACCGTCATTGTGATTAGAAGCATGTCCCCCAGGTGATTGACAGTGTCACGGCACGCGATGGATGGAGGTGTCGGTCACATGATGACCGACACGACGGTTTCGCGTGGCGTGACTTCCTGGTAGGTAGGTAGCCATGCGCAGCGAGACCACACGTGGACGTGCGGCGGGCGCTGCGGGTGGGGCGGGGGTGGGGTCACGGGCGTTACAACACATCATCGCGACTTGGCGTTACCAAAGTGAAATCAGTGACTAGTGTACAGTTTACAATATGTACAATGAAAAAAGAAAGAAAGAAACAATTTGACATGGGGGGGAAAGTTTTCGCTAGAAACGGAAATGCCTTAAAAAAAGAATAATAATAGTACAAATTAAATAATAATGAACTTATCATTTACGTGGTTTTTCTAAAGGAAGTAGCTACGGGCCCAACAAAAGGACTCCGTATATTTTTTTCCGTGATCCGAAAATAGATGTGCGCATGCGCGGCAGACTGACTGCATTTTATTGATAACTTTTGTTTTCGGGGCTAGGGTTAGGGTTAGGGCTAGGAATAGGATTAGGGATAGGAGGTTAGGATTAGGGATACGGTTAGGGATAGGGTTAGGGCTAGGAGCAATATCTATAGTCGGACTCCGAAACGGAGTCCGACAATCGCGCATGCGCACATCTACAGCCGTAAAAAATAAAGTCCGTCTAGAGCGCTAGAGCGCATGCCTTTTGTTGGACTCGTAGCCACTGCGTTTTCTAAATTATATGTTTTTTTTTTAAACGGGAACAATTCGAAACTAAATTTAGTCTTAAAAGCAAACATGTACGCACATTAAAAAAAACGAGATATTAATAATAAAAGATTTCATTTATCAAGTTTCTTCACACAAGTTTCAACATTGGTTAAATAAAGTGAATAGAAAATAGAACCAGAGGACAAGAAACACATAATTTAATTTTTTTTAAATCATTTACTACGGCACAGCGCGCGTAATTTCGCACATCCGGAAATTCGTTTATGAAAAGAGCAGCGCGAAAACATCCGGAGATGAAACTTAACAAAACAGTTGTTTTACTCTCGCTCGTAAAAGAGAGACAGGCAGTCTTATCAATTTAATGTTGATGTGGGAGAATTCAGTTGGAGTTTCTATAAAGGATAGTTCATGGGTAGGGGGTGGGGGTAGGGGGAGAGGGTGGAAGGGAGAGCGAAGTAATACAATTTATGAAATTAAAGTGATGATACCGGAAGTGAGTACCGCGAGTCAGAGACTTCTGCAGAGTTTAAGAACTCGATTCAAATAGATATTGGTTGGCATGACTCAATTGAAAGGTAGATTAACAGGTATACAGACTGATAGCTAGACGTACAGGTAGACTGATAGCCAGACGTACAGGTAGACTGATAGCCAGACGTACAGAGAGACTGATAGCCAGACGTACAGAGAGACTGATAGCCAGACGTACAGAGAGACTGATAGCCAGACGTACAGAGAGACTGATAGCCAGACGTACAGAGAGACTGATAGCCAGACGTACAGGTAGACTGATAGCCAGACGTACAGAGAGACTGATAGTAAGACGTACAGAGAGACTGATAGCCAGACGTACAGGTAGACTGATAGCCAGACGTACAGAGAGACTGATAGCCAGACGTACAGAGAGACTGATAGTCAGACTACAGAGAGACTGATAGTCAGACGTACAGAGAGACTGATAGCCAGACGTACAGGTAGACTGATAGCCAGACGTACAGAGAGACTGATAGCCAGACGTACAGGTAGACTGATAGCCAGATGTACAGAGAGACTGATAGCCAGACGTACAGAGAGACTGATAGCCAGACGTACAGGTAGACTGATAGCCAGACGTACAGGTAGACTGATAGCCAGACGTACAGAGAGACTGATTGCTAGAAGCACAAACAGACTGATATTCTGATATACAGACATACTGATTAGCAGACGATATGATGACTGATATGCAGACACTTAGACGGGCCGATATGCATAATGCATACGTTAAAAAAAAACAACAACAGATGAGCAGATTACAGAGTGAGTTGCAGACATGCATACTCATTTCCAGAAGTAAAGAGAAGCTGACTGTCAGACGTAAATATAGAGTGATAGGCAGACGTACTGAGAGCCTATTCGCAGAATTCAGAAAGACTGATATGCAGATAGACAGACATTTTTCTAGCAACGATTGGTTGTATTTGTACCTCTTCCCATACTGTTAAACGTTCTTTCTCTAAACCAATATCTAATGACAAAACTTTATATAAATAACAAACCCGTATATAAATAACTAACCTATTTATAAATAACAAATTTATTTATACCGGTTAAGGGTATGATGATGATGATGATGTATAAATAACAAATTTATATATATATATATATATATATATATATATATATATATATATATATATATATATATATGTATATATATATATATATATATATACAGGCCATAGCCAGGATTTTGTTTGGGGGGGGGGCTGTGCGGCTTGGGGTGGGGGGGGCTGTGCGGAGAGTTTTTATATAAGAAAAAATTGGAACACAATGATAAAGAAGTAGCTTTTATAATAGAATTTGATTTTTAGAATTAATTTGGGGGGGGGGGGGGCGGCTAAAAAAAAAAACAATGGAAACATACATGCTTGTGTCATGCATTTTTTTTTCAGAGGGAAAATTTTTTCATGGAGATAAAAGTGAGTTGTCACAATGAAAGTTTCAATAATGTGTCGCACTTGAATCATTTTACAACGGGAAGTGATTTTTATACAATTTTTCCCACTTTGTCAACATCTCAGACAAATGTATTGAGAAAGGTAAAGGACGACAGAGGTTAAAATAAAAATGTTATTGTGGATCTGTATAAGTCCAATAGTAAATCCAAGCAAAATCGAATTTGTTACGCGGAAGTTTATGCTTAAAGAAGAGAAGACTAAAGACGGACCATAAAAAACACAAACATCGAATCAGAAAAAGAACAGACCAGACAAACACCGGCCAAGACAAACAAACCAACAGCAAAACAAAAAAATAAATCTGACAAACAGATTAAACATTAAAAAAAAAACCCAGTAAAAATGAAAACAAGTAAACCAGACAAACACTGAAACAGACACAAAGCAAACGTGATAAATAAACAGACAAACTGTTAAGTAGACAAACTGCGTAATACGACAAACGTCAAACCAGACTAAGAGTAGACAAACAGCAAACACGATAAAAAAGTAAAAAAACCAACTGCAAAATACGACAAAGTACAAACCAGACAAACAGCAAACACGATAAAAAAAAGTAAACCAGACAAACTGCAAAATACGACAAACTACAAACCAGAACAACAGTAGTCAAACAGCAAACACGATAAAAAAAAGTAAACCAGACAAACTGCAAAATACGACAAACTACAAACCAGACCAACAGTAGCCAAACAGCAAACACGATAAAAAAAAGTAACCCAAACCAACCGCGGAATACGACAAACTACAAACTGGATAAACAGCAAACACGATAAAAGAGTAAACCAGACAAACAGTAAATCAGACAAACAGGCAAGCAGGAGACCGGTGACATTCCAAGCCAGACATGTTTATTTAATTACGGATGTTCAAGAGGAATCAATAAAAAAAAACCCACGAAAACTAAGAAATGGCTTGTGAAGTGAATTGTGACGCTAAGTGACATCCAAGGATAGAACAAAGTGACGCTGTCACATTCCATGCTGTCAATATCTTTCCCAGCATCCTCGTGTTCCTCTCGCCAGTGTTAAAGACTCGCTCACTCACACTCACACACACAAATTAAGTTTTACAGTAAGTTCTCGCTGTTGTGTCCACTACGCGTACATGGTGGTAGCGCTCTGCCTGAATAACCACTTCAATGCCTGCATGTCAACATTACTTTCTTCTCGACTGTGTGTCTGTTTGTTTTATTTTGGTGCTTGTGGCAAGAATCGGAGTTTTTGGTGCTTGCGGCAAGAATCGGAGTTTTTGGTGCTTGTGGCAAGAATCGGAGTTTTTGGTGCTTCGGAATCAGTGTGGCGAATATCTTAGGTTTGTACGAAAGGTAGTGGAAATGGAATTGGTTGTTATCGAATTGAATGGGAAAATTGGATTAGAATTTGTGCTTTGGACTTTGCATGTGCACGTGTTTACTTCATTGTTTATTGATTGATTTTATCTACGATTTTAATTGTGAAATGATTATTTTAAAACGCAAGATCATTGGATGACAATCATTTGCCGGGCCGTCAAGTTTAGTTTTGTTACAATTCTTATCCCGGCCCCCCCCTCCTCCCATGAAGACCCTAATCCTCTTCCGATGAATATCACACCCCACCCCTTCCCCACAAATACATCACCTTCTGGGGTGGTGGTTAGGTATTGTCATTGCCACCTCTACCAAGGCCTCCTCATTGGTAGGCAACCCAAACATTTGTCGGAGGAGGGGCCCAGAACCATAAGGGGCCCGCCGTGTTCGAGATTGATGTTGAATGTTCCCTCCATGTCTATACTGGTGTCTCCATGGCCATTGCACTAAGGTTGTTACGGTAGGGCTGGAAGAAGGGCACTTCTAATACAGACCCATGGTGATTTTATAGGGTCTAAGAGATAAACATATTATCCGTGCAGTGATTTCAACAGATAAGACACATTTATTCACTGTGAATATTATAAGACACATGTATTCACTGTGAATATGTTTTCAAGGGGAAAAAAAGATAACACACCAACTAATATTTTTTTTCCACATTTTTCAAATGACATTTTCTTTACCAAGTGACCTCCATTTGGCTGAATAATGGATACCGTTAATTACTTTTGACCTAGTTTGACTGTTTTTAATAATGCTTATTATCTTAATGCCTTCAGAAAAACCACAATACTTCAAACAATACATTGCTCAACCACAATACACTGCTAAATCACAATACATGGCTAAATCACATTACACTGGTCTTAGGTAAACATCGGAACTATAAATAGAAACTGATGCAATATTAAATAAAGGGGAGGGGGCGGGGAGGGGTGACAAAATCTGGCCAAAGAAAAGTCACATTTCCATTAAAAATAATTAAAATCTAAAAAAATGTGTCAGAAAACAATTTCTATTGGCCGGTTTCTGTCACCGATGCCACTTCCGGTTAGAAATAAGACACAAATAAATCGCGGAGACAGCTTTTTATTAAATTGACATTGTCGAAGTAACCAAAAAAAAAAAATAACCATAGACATGTTTGGAGCTAAAAAGAAAGACTTTAATTCGAAACGAAATATTATTAGGTTTGTAAAAAAAACGTTGTGTTGTGTTGAAATGTAGCCATTTCTAAATAAGGCACAATGCCTGTATCATCAGATTGAAACTGACAGGTGTAAAAGAAAAAAAAATGTTTTATTGTTGAAATCTCAAAATCAGCGGTCGGCTAATTTTCGGACCTCGTGGAACACTTAAGTCAATAGATATGATACCACTGACTTTTATCTTCACAAGTTTTCTATCGGTGGACTCCTATATTTATAAGTATATAACAAGAGACCACCAACTTCACAAATTTATTCTCAACGACCAGAAAAATAATTATTCCAGGGGACCACGTCTATATCTAATAGATAATCGTCTAGCCTGGCGTACGTACGAGTGAGCGTGTGTATAACCCCCGCGGCTAAAAATAGACTGGGGAATTCCAAAATTTTCGTCTCACTCAAGGGGAGTTAACTCTTGCTTGGCTAAAAATAATACTCGCCGGTCCGGGTACCGGGCCTTTGATCTAGTTGTGTGATAAAAAGTGTGCATCTTTAAATAATATTAGTCAAAAAAAAATTAGAACTTAAAATCAATACTGTTTTTCAATAGTTTTAAAAACAGATTTTCCCGTTTCACCGAAAGTTAACACAGTTATATTTTTAGCATATAGAGAAATGGAGTTGAACTCATAGATATATACTAATGCACACACAAAGATACACTAATCATACATTTGGTGCAATCCACTTAAATTTCTTCCAAGAAATCGACTTTAGAACCACTATTCTAGACTTTATTCCAGATACCTGTGAGTGTACTTTTAAATTTTTGACATTTTGTTTTGAAAAATGTAATCTACGAAGCAGCATCTCTATGACAATCTTTCTACCCCCCTCTCTCTCTTTTCTCTCCCTCTCTCTATTTCTCTCTCTCTCTCTCTCTCTCCCTCTCTCTCTCTCTATCTCCCGCCTTTCAAAGTGGATGACTTGTATTTCAGTTTGAAAAGAATCCAAATGGGATGCATTCAGAAAGACTGAAAATTGAATTCGGATGTTGCAATTTTCTTTTGTCGAGTTATCTGCCATAGACTCGGTAATGGAATCAAACCCGAAAGCTACCCCTCCCTCACCACCCCCTTTTTTTCCATCCCGGGGCACGTCCTACAGTCCTCTTGACCTCGCCACTCTCAGGACCGGGGCTTTAAGGTCAAGAAGTCACCGAAAGAGCCACCCATCTCTACCCCGCCGTCCCTGCACTATTGAATACAAAAATAAAAAAAAAAACCCGTTGGAGTTGTAGCTATAGAAGACAGGAGGGATAACTCCATGGGAAAATAGGGATCACAAGGGGGCATAGATTAAGGAAATATCATCAATTATTTCCCCTTGGAAAGGAATTTTTCGAGAACTTATCACCAAGTCTCGCTATTTTGGAGTGCCGTTGTCGGCACTTTGGAAGGACAGAACTTCACAACTCGTTGCACAATGGAGGGGGGAAAGGCGGGGATTGAGGGAGTGCATCGGGAATTGCCGGAGACGAGAAAAGTGCTTTTAACAGTCATGAAAGTTTTATTAACGGTCCTTGCACTAATGGAGCCTGTTGCGACACCAAGCAAACATAGATGATCGTGTGCAAATGTCACATGACTTTCTGTTGTTATTTTCAAATATAAAAAAAGATACATAAACAAACAATCAAATTTTCCGTTTCTGTTTTGCACAATTTTTAGTATAAACACTTTTTTACTATGAAGACTTTTTTGAGTGGAAGGTCAGAAACAAAGGCACAATGTATTTTTTTAAAATATATGAGCAGCGCTTTTACTTATGGACAGGCTTTATGGGAACTTTCATTTAGACAGCAACAAGCATGGACCAATCATACACTTACAAGGAACCTACAAATTACAATGACTCAACTGTTCTAATAGGTGCATGCTGTTGTGTATTGGACTTCTAATTTATCTCCTTCGTTAATACTTAATAATATGTCCGCATTCTTTAAGATCAACAACCCAACTGCCGCATGAACACCACGCACCAAAAGACGCTTGGGAAAACAATCGCTAATACACAACAGCGAACACTTCGAATATCAAATCAATAATAGGAACAATGCATTCATAAAAACACAATAATATAAGATTAATCCATCAAATCTATATAAAGTCCAGACAAATAGTATAGTCACCACCGGTCAATCTTTTACACTCGTCAACTAGCGACTGTCCCATACGATGAACTCTTTAGTGTCCGCTTAACTCCCTTCTCCACGTTCCTCTACAACCACCATCCGTCCTACCCCCTGATCTCCTCAACCAAATACAGCCATGCTCCACTGGTCATACTGGTCACTCCGGTCACTCTCCATTCACTACTTTGATCTTCCAACCTTACACGATCAAACCCACGTCATGCCATTCAAACACGCTAACTGACCCAACACAGTTCTCACACCTACATATAATATTCTGACAGCAGATATTCTGCTGCGCAACTCACAAACTAATAAACAACAATACATGTTTTTTATGTTACTCTGATGTGTTCTGGTTGGACCAGACAGGCTTTAAAAATGTGAATAGCGCCAGCCATATGTAATATTTTTCTACTAATACCCATAGACATTTTTTTTAATTTATCACCCAATCCCTTTTCAATTTTATGCTTTTTGAAGACTTAATGTAACATAATTTTAAATTTGGTCATCACAAACCTACCACAATTTTCTCAATCATATTAATTTTTTTTTCAACAAAAAAAGCCAAAACGAATTAAAATTTGGCCAGCAAAAAAAAAAGGCAAACTTCCTTTCTTATTTCCAAAAAATTGGCATTTACTACAACTAACTGAACCATTCACTTCTTTTTTTTTTGTTCATTTATAGCTTTACAGTTATTTAAATCTGGCACAGCCCAAACCGCATATACCACTACTAAATCTCCCCCCCCCCCGTCTCTCTCTCTCTCTTACACTCAACCCCCACCCATCCAGTGTATTTGGCAAGCTATTTCCAAGTCTTTGCAGCCCATAATGATGAATCGTGCAACAAAAAAAAAAAGAGACATAGAAAAAAAGCCCCCCCCCCCACAACTCCTGTCCTCCCTCCCCCCCCCCTCCCAGCCTACCCTTAGAGTCGACAAACACTGTTTTAGGAGACTGGCCTGAACAAAAGATGTTTGTTCAAGATGTTAAAATAACTTGTCGGAATCGATGTATCTTTAATGTGAAACCCACACGGCTTTTTGTGTATGTGTGGTGGGGGTAATCGATTTCTAAACATTACTTCATCGGAAACGGAATCGATCCCTGTTTTTAATTTTTTTTTTTAGGTGCATGTCTATGTATGGGTGCACATTTTTTTTCTGTATGTTTGTGTGTGCACGTCTGTTGTATGCATGTTCACAATGGTTCAAAAATACATCGGTTTTCGTTTGTAGGAAGAGGGGGATGTAACGATGCCTTGAATAATAACATATGGGCAGGGCCACGTGTGGATGCAGGGGCAGACCTTACGAATTGCGAGGCCCAATTTAACGGATGCTAGCGAGGCCCCCTCTTCTATATTTTTTTTTTACAATAACTTCTATGACTATTGATTGAATGTAAATTGCGGGGCACCTTCCCAATTTAGGGCAATCGACCAAACTGGCATGAGGCCGCCCCTGTGAGGATGGGTTTCCTTCGGGCATAAAGAGCCATGTAACGGGGGAGTAGCCGCATCTGGCTATTCCAGCTAAATATGGCTCTTACGGCGGAATTCGGCCCTCATAGTCGAATTTAGCTCTCACAGCCGAATTTATCCCGTACAGCCACATGTGACCCTTACAGCCACATGTGACCCTTACAGCCACATGTGACTCTTACAGCCACATGTGACTCTTACAGCCACATGTGACTTTTACAGCCATATGTGACTATTACAGCCAAAGTCCTCTCTTACTGCCGCATCTATCTATCTATCTATCTATCTATCTATCTATCTATCTATCTATCTATCTATCTATCTATCTATCTATCTATCTATCTATCTATCTATCTATCTATCTATCTATCTATCTATCTATCTATCTATCTATCTATCTATCTATATCCCCACGCCTCGAACTTGGTAGAAAAAGAACGATTGAACGTAATATTTTCAGAACTTTTTGATATGTCCCCCCCCCCTCTTTCATTCCCGGACTGCTACCGATAAATCAGTGAATATGTTTGGGGCTGTTTACGCAATCTTGAGCCCTGAAACTGTAAACAAAGGCGTTCTTATGGATGTACATAGTGGGAGACTGCATAGTGCTTCAATAACACAGGCCCCCCCCTCAATCGGGACTTTTATTTTTTCCAGCCGCAAGGGTGTGCCAATCTGAACAGCGGCGTAGCGAGGGGAGGGGGAAAGGGGCATCATGCCCCGGGCGCTACTCTCAAAGGGGCGCCAAATGGTATATTTTATACTTATTATTGTATGGTTTTCGAATGGGGTGTGTGTGTGTGGGGGGGAGCGCTAGAAAGGTATTGTACTCTGGGCTCGAGTTCAGCTCACTAGGCCACTTGTCATGGGCCCCGGGCCTAAATGATTTAAAAATGGGCGATAATCAAAGGGTGTGGGAGGGGTGGGGGGCGGGGGCTGGATACAGAGATTTGTTTTTAGGCGCCATTGTTGAACAATTATTTCGCGAGTTTGTCGACCTGTTTGTGTGTCTGTCTATTGATCCATCCGCTTGTGAATCCCATTTAATATTTTAGTTTGTATTAAAATATGATTAAAAAAAAAAAGAAGTCTGTCTGCCTATCTATCTTTTGTCTGCATTGTTATCTGCTTTTGCGTTCTTAAACTAAACTAAAGAAAAAACCAAAACCACATAAAGAGATTCAAAGTAAACAAACCAATCCAAGAGCAGATAATTCAGAATAACAAAAACACCAACTCCAGCTCTAATGGCTGAAAGAAAAGTTTATAAATTGATTGTCCTGTTAAAGCAGCAATTGAACATTCATTACCGGAAGTTGATATACAAGCAAAACACACGCGTAACAACGTCAATCTCAGCAGTATGACGTGTTTTCCTTTTATGTTTCTTGTTGTCAAGTTAGTTTGGTTTCCCCACTCCCCCCCCTCCCGCCCCGCCCTAGTTCTAACAAGATAATTACTAGGCTCGTGTTTTTAGACGAGACGTTTTTCCGCCAGTTTTATGACGCCATTTATTTGACGATCGTAAGCTTATTTTTTTTTTTGCAAGACAATTTTTATGACGTCACTCGGCCTCATTTATGACGTCATTTCCGCCAGGTTTATTTCTCGGATGGCGTATGTGTTCCCGTGTTATCGGAATCGAAGATTTTTTTTTTTTTTGGTTTTATGAATCATGGCGACAAAAATCGATACCGCCCACTAACTTTACAAAGAATCTATTTAAACTGTACAGAAAAGGGTCTTGATATCGTTAAAAGAAAAACAACAACAAAGTATTGGTATCGCCATGGTACATATATTTAAAAGATACCTGAGCGTAGTGAATACAAAGAGCCTCTTTTAGCGGCCTCGAGGATGAGCCGATGGCTGTCCGGCGTCCATTTGTTTTAATGTCGAGTTGGTTAGGGAAGTAGTTAACCTCTATCTGACCACGAAATGGACGATCCGGAAAGGGCTTAATGATGTTTCCTTCTGATCAATGCTTGATGGTTCCCTAACTCCCCCCCCCCCACACCACACACACACACATTCCCCACCTTCACCACCAGTAATATAAAGCTGAAGTGTAGCAGCTCAAATAGTTGATTTAACAGTGTGAGTAGATTTTTTGATACCATTTACCCTCGTTAAGGAGGACGATGGGGTGGGAGGTGGGGGTGGGGGGGGTGGGAAGACCACAAAGGAAGAAATACAATTAGGTGTGGACAATATGACTGATGCACCACTGTGTGCATGGAATGGGTAAACTGGTCGTCTGCCAAAGGGCAAATATGAGGCCAGCCCCGTAGCTTGAAAATTCTACAGCAGGGGCCAGGCAATAGCAAGGGGGGGCAGGTAAAACATTTCACCTAGTAGAACAAATAAGCAGAGCTTGGCCACACAAAACGCAGGGAGGGGCGTGGCCCTCCTGCCCCCCCTGCACGCTACGGGCCTTAATGAGGCCCTTTCCATCAATATTAATTTCATTGATTAAGTCTGGTGTTAAGAGGACCACCCTAACAGATACGTTTGTTTAAGGCCCTACAATGTCTCAAGACGTCTCTGTTTATGGTGCCCAAAGACTTAAGAAAGGTTATTACACTAACAATTAAGACAGGCTATCACACTAACAAATAAGAAATGTTATTATACTAACAAATAAGTAAGGTTACGTGACTAACAAGTAAGTAAGGTTATTACACTAAACGAATAAGAAAAGGTCAGCATATACCAACAAGTAAAAAAGAGGTCATTACATCAACAAGGAAGAAAGATTTATTACATCAACAAGAAAGAAAGGTCATATGGTCGCCATTGTGTTCAACACATTCTGTCCTGTGCGGTCTTTGATGATATTTTCCCAGGATAGCTTTCTTTGAAATCAGTCACCGAAAGCTCCTGAAAGGGCCTGATAACCAGGGGCCATTCTTATGGACTGGACCCCCCCCTCCCTTCCTTTTTTCAAGTCTTAATTATTATTACCTATGATGCTAAGAGATGCCTTGGCGTGAGACCTTTAAATACCCAAGTGCGGGTTTACTTGGAACAACAAAGTTCTTTCTCTATCGATGAACTTAGTATAGATTCCACAGACCGATCAATTTAAATAGAGCTGTTAGACACTTGGCTTAAGTTCTATAAAGTAGTATAAAGAATACTCCAGTTTATATCTGCCTGAAATACTGACTAGTCTGTTGTATAGAAAGTAGAAAAATAAAAATCATCAAAGTCTGCTTTTCTTTTCCACTTCAGATCAGAGAGACTTTTCCGGACTTGTCTGATCTGCCAAAGGTGTGAGTTATTAATTAAAATCAGAGACCAATGAGAAGTCGCTAGACTTCAGAACCGGAAGTTCTAAATTAAGGTGCGCGCTCGCTTTCATTCTCTGTCATCGTCTCTCACTGTCTCATTGAGTCACTGACTCAATTCACTGACTCAATTCACTGACTCAGTTCACCAGCACCAATAGTTTTTTCTTTCTTTCTTGTTTTTTTTTTCAACTTTTACTTTTCAATCCCAACTTTCAACACTTCGTTGTCTCTCGTCCATACTCTCTCTCTCTCTCTCTCTCTCTCTCTCTCTCTTTCTCTCTCTCTCTCTTTGTCTCATTGCTTATGTCTCTTTCTCTAATTCTATGTGCGTCGCTCTGCTTTTGTCTCTCTTCCGCCCTGCTTTTCCCTCTATCGCCCTGCATTTGTCTCTCTCTGTCGCCCTGCTTGTCCCTCTGTCGCCCTGCATTTGTCTCTCCGTCGCCCTAATTGTCCCTCTGTCGCCCTGCTTGTCTCTCCGTCGCCCTGCATTTGTCTCTCTCCGTCGCCCTGCATTTGTCTCTCTCTGTCGCCCTGCATTTGTCTCTCTCTGTCGCCCTGCATTTGTCTCTCCGTCGCCCTGCATTTGTCTCTCCGTCGCCCTGCATTTGTCTCTCCGTCGCCCTGCATTTGTCTCTCCGTCGCCCTGCATTTGTCTCTCCGTCGCCCTGCATTTGTCTCTCCGTCGCCCTGCATTTGTCTCTCCGTCGCCCTGCTTGTCTCTCCGTCGCCCTGCATTTGTCTCTCTCTGTCGCCCTGCATTTGTCTCTCTCTGTCGCCCTGCATTTGTCTCTCCGTCGCCATGCATTTGTCTCTCCGTCGCCCTGCATTTGTCTCTCCGTCGCCCTGCATTTGTCTCTCCGTCGCCCTGCATTTGTCTCTCTCTGTCGCCCTGCATTTGTCTCTCTCTCTGTCGCCCTAATTGTCCCTCTGTCGCCCTGCATTTGTCTCTCCGTCGCCTTGCTTGTCTCTCCGTCGCCCTGCATTTGTCTCTCTCTGTCGCCCTGCATTTGTCTCTCTCTGTCGCCCTAATTGTCCCTCTGTCGCCCTGCATTTGTCTCTCTGTCGCCCTGCATTTGTCTCTCTCTGTCGCCCTGCATTTGTCTCTCTCTGTCGCCCTAATTGTCCCTCTGTCGCCCTGCATTTGTCTCTCTGTCGCCCTGCATTTGTCCCTCCGTCGCCCTAATTGTCCCTCTGTCGCCCTAATTGTCCCTCTGTCGCCCTGCTTGTCTCTCCGTCGCCCTGCTTGTCTCTCCGTCGCCCTGCATTTGTCTCTCTCTGTCGCCCTGCATTTGTCTCTCTCTGTCGCCCTGCATTTGTCTCTCTCTGTCGCCCTAATTGTCCTCTGTCGCCCTGCATTTGTCTCTCCGTCGCCCTGCTTGTCTCTCCGTCGCCCTGCATTTGTCTCTCTCTGTCGCCCTGCATTTGTCTCTCTCTGTCGCCCTAATTGTCCCTCTGTCGCCCTGCATTTGTCTCTCTGTCGCCCTGCATTTGTCCCTCCGTCGCCCTAATTGTCCCTCTGTCGCCCTAATTGTCCCTCTGTCGCCCTGCATTTGTCTCTCCGTCGCCCTGCTTGTCTCTCCGTCGCCCTGCATTTGTCTCTCTCTGTCGCCCTGCATTTGTCTCTCTCTGTCGCCCTAATTGTCCCTCTGTCGCCCTGCATTTGTCTCTTCGTCGCCCTGCTTGTCCCTCCGTCGCCCTGTATTTGTCTCTCCGTCGACCTGCATTTGTCTCTCTCTGTCGCCATGCATTTGTCTCTCTGTCGCCCTAATTGTCCCTCTGTCGCCCTGCTTGTCCCTCCGTCGCCCGGCATTTGTCTCTCCGTCGCCCTGCATTTGTCTCTCCGTCGCCCTGCTTGTACCTCCGTCGCTCTGCATTTGTCTCTCTCTGGTGCCCTAATTGTCTCTCCGTCGCCCTGCATTTGTCCCTCCTTCGCCCTGCTTGCTCTCCGTCGCCCTGCATTTGTCTCTCCGTCGCCCTAATTGTCCCTCTGTCGCCCTGAATTTGTCTCTCTGTCGCCCTGCTTGTCCCTCCGTCGCCCTGCATTTGTCTCTCTGTCGCCCTAATTGTCCCTCTGTCGCCCTGAATTTGTCTCTCTGTCGCCCTGCATTTGTCTCTCTGTCACCCTGCATGTGTCTCTCTGTCGCCCTAATTGTCCCTCTGTCGCCCTGCATTTGTCTCTCTGTCGCCCTAATTTTCCCTCTGTCGCCCTGAATTTGTCTCTCTGTCGCCCTAATTGTCCCTCTGTCTCCCTAATTGTCCCTCTGTCTCCCTAATTGTCTCTCTGTCGCCCTAATTGTCTCTCTGTCGCCCTGCATTTGTCTCTCTGTCGCCCTAATTGTCCCTCTGTCGCCCTGAATTTGTCTCTCTGTCGCCCTAATTGTCCCTCTGTCGCCCTAATTGTCTCTCTGTCGCCCTGCATTTGTCTCTCTGTCGCCCTGCATTTGTCTCTCTGTCGCCCTAATTGTCCCTCTGTCGCCCTAATTGTCCTTCTGTCTCCCTAATTGTCCCTCTGTCGCACTGAATTTGTCTCTCTGTCGCCCTAATTGTCCCTCTCTCGCCCTAATTGTCCCTCTGTCGCCCTGAATTTGTCTCTCTGTCGCCCTAATTGTCTCCCTGTCGCCCTGAATTTGTCTCTCTGTCGCCCTGCATTTGTCTCTCCGTCGCCCTAATTGTCCCTCTGTCGCCCTGAATTTGTCTCTCTGTCGCCCTGCATTTGTCTCTCTGTCGCCCTTCATTTGTCTCTCTGTCGCCCTAATTGTCCCTCTGTCGCCCTGCTTGTCCCTCCGTCGCCCTGCATTTGTCTCTCCGTCGCCCTGCATTCGTCTCTCCGTCGCCCTGCATTTGTCTCTCCGTCGCCCTGCTTGTCCCTCCGTCGCCCTGCACTTGTCTCTCTCTGTTGCCCTAATTGTCTCTCCGTCGCCCTGCATTTGTCTCTCTGTCGCCCTAATTGTCCCTCTGTCGCCCTGAATTTGTCTCTCCGTCGCCCTGCTTGTCCATCCGTCGCCCTGCATTTGTCTCTCTGTCGCCCTAATTGTCCCTCTGACGCCCTGAATTTGTCTCTCTGTCGCCCTGCATTTGTCTCTATGTCGCCCTGCATTTGTCTCTCTGTCGCCCTATTTGTCCCTCGGTCGCCCTGCATTTGCCTCTCTGTCACCCTAATTGTCCCTCTGTCGCCCTGCATTTGTCTCTCTGTCGCCCTAATTGTCCCTCTGTCGCCCTAATTGTCTCTCTGTCGCCCTAATTGTCCCTCTGTCGCCCTAATTGTCTCTCTGTCGCCCTGCATTTGTCTCTCTGTCGCCCTAATTGTCCCTCTGTCGCCCTGAATTTGTCTCTCTGCCGCCCTGAATTTGTCTCTCTGCCGCCCTAATTGTCCCTCTGTCGCCCTAATTGTCCCTCTGTCGCCCTGAATTTGTCTCTCTGTCGCCCTAATTGTCCCTCTGTCGCCCTAATTGTCTCTCTGTCGCCCTGCATTTGTCTCTCTGTCGCCCTAATTGTCCCTCTGTCGCCCTAATTGTCTCTCTGTCGCCCTAATTGTCCCTCTGTTGCCCTGAATTTGTCCCTCTGTCGCCCTAATTGTCCCTCTGTCGCCCTGAATTTGTCTCTATGTCGCCCTAATTGTCCCTCTGTCGCCCTAATTGTCCCTCTGTCGCCCTGAATTTGTCTCTCTGTCGCCCTGCATTTGTCTCTCTGTCGCCCTTATTATCTCTCTGTCGCCCTAATTGTCTCTCTGTTGCCCTAATTGTCCCTCTGTCGCCCTGAATTTGTCTCTCTGTCGCCCTAATTGTCTCTCTGTCGCCCTAATTGTCTCTCTGTCGCCCTAATTGTCCCTATGTCGCCCTGAATTTGTCTCTCTGTCGCCCTAATTGTCCCTCTGTCGCCCTGCATTTGTCTCTCTGTCGCCCTAATTGTCCCTCTGTCGCCCTAAATTTGTCTCTCTGTCGCCCTGCATTTGTCTCTCTGTCGCCCTAATTGTCTCTCTGTCGCCCTTCATTTGTCTCTCTGTCGCCCTAATTGTCCCTCTGTCGCCCTGAATTTGTCCCTCTGTCGCCCTGAATTTGTCCCTCTGTCGCCCTGAATTTGTCCCTCTGTCGCCCTGAATTTGTCTCTCTGTCGCCCTGAATTTGTCTCTCTGTCGCCCTGAATTTGTCTCTCTGTCGCCCTGAATTTGTCCCACTGTTGCCCTGAGTTTGTCTCTCTGTTGCCCTGAATTTGTCCCTCTGTCGCCCTGTTTCTGTACCTCCATCGCCCTGCTTCTGTCACCCTATCGCCCTTCTTTTGTCTCTACTTCTGATAGTCACAGTCGCCTAGCTTTTATTTAACCTCACCAAAACAGACTTAATCCATCAACTGCTATTCCATCTTCCTGACTCTTCATTAGAACCCCCCCCCCCACCTCGAACCAAACATAAATCTACCCCCCCCCTATTTATTCCCTTCTCCGCGAATTCTCAATTTCACAGATGCCTTCTCCTCTCTACTGTTTTTTTTTTAGTCCTAAATCCAAACTCACTACTCCCCACACACCCCACACAACACCCCCACCCACCCACACACACAGCTAGTGCCCTAACGTCTTGCCTGCAGTGAACGACATTGACGGTCAATAAATGATTTCACATCCACACAGGGACGTTCCCCCCCCTCACTCGCGATGCTCCCCAACCCCACCCCGCCCATCCTCAGCACCCAAACCACCTCTCCCTTGTGGATACGCCTATGATACTAAAAATACAGTCAGTCCTGGGGTACTGAATGAGACACATTGATTTACACTCTACCTCCATCGCTATATCTGTGGACACGCCGCTGAAAGTGAATGAACTTTGTGAACAAGGGAGAAAAGACAAACAAAAGGGACATTAATCTGGGTTACCCATGGTGACTACAGCATGAGGTCATTCACTATACAAACTGTCAATGTGGAGAATCCATATTCTTCAATTTGGGGGGTGGGGGTGTGTCTAGCATGGGGTCGCCGAATTGTAGTTTGAACCGGCTCTACGCAGGAGCAGAGAGCTAATCATTTTGAGGAAGGGGGCCCAGCTGAAACTTCATTACCATAGAGCGTTTGAGAATACAATATGCTGTACTTAATGTGTCTTGATATATGCAATTTGTTGATTAATTGACATAAATACATAAATAATCAACATATTTATCTGGGCACTTACGCGTATTCTATATAAATAATAGCGGTGTGGGTTCTGCGTTAAATCGAAAGTAAAGAATTAATACAACTGTATTCCAGTTTAAAATACAACCATGAAAAAAATCGGATCTGTCCGAAACCAAAAAATAACCTAGCCTACCGATCAAGCCTAAGGGGGATATAACTCTATGCAAAGATTTTGCAAAGGTACAGCTAGTAGCCTACATTACTAATGATTGTTAATATAAATATTTATATGATGCGAAGAATTGGTTTTATATTTTTTAAGTATACTACAATAATTAGTTGTCTATTTTTTCTTCTTTGTTTGATGGTTAAATTGATTTACCTGAAACTTTGTAAATAAAAATTGTCTTTTTGAATAAAATAAATAAAATATGTTAACATTTTCAAAATATGAATTATACAAATGTAACATAAATAGAAAAAATTATATTTGGGTCCAAAAAAAAAATAGTTATTCAAGTTTACACTTCCCTGGCTTTAGCCGTAATACAAATTTCATTTTTTTAACATGTGCAGTGCACATTGTGCACCCACCCAGTGATACACCTCTGAGGGTGAAGAGAAGGAAACAAAAAAGCAACAACAACCTTACATATCACGCCAGCTAAAAGCTGTTCACATTTTATGAGAAGTCCAGAGACAAGGGAGGGAAGCAACTAATACATTCAGACCCTAACCAATTAGGGAACTTGACAAGGGAAGTTATGAAATGTTCCCAGTCAAAATAAAGAAAGACATTCTGCCAGTGTGTCAGAACTCTTGTAAAGCACGCACCCCCCCCTTCTTCCCCCTTGCTTGCCTCCCTTGTAATATAAACTGGAATCTTCAACCCAATAACTGGTTACGTTACAAAACAAGGCAGGGGAAGGAGAACAATTACCTAGGAATTCTTTTTATTGGTCCTTCAGGGGGGATAACTTTTAGATTTCTGGAATCTGGCAAGCTGGGGGAAATCTGGGACCAGGCCGTTGAGACGGGGGACAATCTTCTTCAATTTGTAATGTAGACCACTGAGTCAAAATTGTAATATGACGGTTGTAGTAATGCACCAGGTGTTTTTGGGCAGTATCCAGTGAAGTCGGATATTACCTATTAGTCGAACTGGATTGCTCACAAACAAACGGAATAAACACTCCGTAACAATCAGACATACTATGTAACCTGGCTTTGACCCGATATCAGACAGAATAAGTACACTATGTTTTTTAGCGTCCCGTGTAACGTCCCATATATCGTCCTGCACAAACGTCCAATATAGCGTCCGACTAAACGTCCTTCATAATGAAATGTATAACTTCATGCATGACGTGTCATGCTTTAACGTCCTGTAAACAGACCAGCAGGTATTTTGGGATCACGGTGAAACATTCTGCTACGTGAATAATTAATTATATATTGGCACTATACCATTGTTTGAACCAGTCATATTAGCACCACGCCATAGTTTAACCAGTCATATTAGCACCACGCCATAGTTTAACCAGCCACATTAGCACCGCGCCATTGTTTAATCAGTCATATTAGCACCGCGCCATTGTTTAATCAGTCATATTAGCACCGCGCCATTGTATAACCAGTCATATTAGAATTAAGATCGAAAACTTAACTATTGGGAACAGGCCCAGAGAGGGGGGATGAGGCTGGTACATGGCTCCGGGGGATGGGGGGGTGGGGGTCTGCGTTTGAATAATGGTAAGAGGGGGGCTTGGGCCCATCAAGTTAATCGTTTCATCATTTTTTGAACCAATTTAAACTTCAATCAATGTATTAATTGTGTAGGGGCACACATATCACCTCACCAGGGCTCCAGTCATTCTTTAGTTGGCACCAATTATGATGTCAGTGACCAGCGAGTGATTGGTGAAATACAAACAGAATAACAAAATAATAATTTGAACTATTTAACTGATTGATAGAATGTCAATGAGTCGGTCAGACCTAATCGTTTATGTTTTGAAAAGACGCCATTGTTTTTGTTATCGATGTCATCAATATTTATACTGCAATGTTAGAATATCCCCCCCTCCCTTTCCCTTCCCCCAACATCCTTCATCCTAGTTTCAATACCAAAGTCAATATTTTGTTGAGGTAGGATATTATGTAAACACTGTCTTGAGGGAAGTAATATTTACTTTGAACTCACTGACGTAACACCAGTCTGGGGACATAAAGGTGGTCCGTGCCCAATGGCGTTACTGGTCTGTGGGAAAATGAAGTTGGATCGCCCCCAGTGGCGTAACTAGTCTGGGACATAAAGGTGGCGCCCCCCCCCCCAATGGCGTAACTGGTCTGTGACGACGAAGTTGGTCCGCGCCACGCCCAATTTCGCCTTCATCTGGGGTGGCATACTACATCCCCCCCACTAGTTACACCCTTGTATGAGCCCCTTGTTGACCCAACACTGACCCAATAAAAACTCACTCGATCAGCGAGACCAATCAACAGGCCATCATTACAGAGATACCTCCACGGCGAAATCTCCCATTAAACAGTTCCCCCCTCCCTCTCTTCCTCCCCTCACCATATCATCCGCTGACCACGCGCTGTTCGCTAACCAAACAAACAAACAGAAGAACACCAGAGGGAAAAACAAAAAATGGAGATATCTCTCTCCCTGCCATCCTCCTATCCCCCCACCCCGCCCCCGCCTCCGGCCATGCCCCAGTTTGAATCAATCAAAACGTTACCTGATTCAATACCCCACATGTGGATGCTGGGTCCAAGTTTCTCTCGTCTCTCTCTCTCTCTCTCTCTCTCTTTCTCTATCTCCCTCCAACACATGTATTCAAAGAGACACACACAATCATACACAAAACACACACATAAAGAAAGATAGAGCAAAAGGGGAGAGTTAAAAAGATGAATAAAAAAGTTCATGAATTAACAATTTCTCTTTGCATCATGGACATCATTCAAGAATGTCAACTATTTCAAAAATTGTGTTGTCTTTAAAACAATGGACTATAACTCACAGCTTCCACATTTAATTTCGTCCTCCAGCATGGCATAAAAGTACCAGAACTTGAGAGTAAATATTATCATACTTGGGAAGATTATATTATCGTTAGTGGGAAGATCATATTGTCGGTCTTGGGAAGACCCTATTGTCGTTCTTGGGAAGATCATATTGTCATTCTTGGGAAGATCATATTATCTTTAGTGGGAAGTTCATATTGTTGTTCTTACGAAGATCATATTATCGTTCTTGGGAAGTACTTCAGAACTGTTTAATTTGTTGTAGCAAAGTCATTTAAGTCTTCATTTCATTATTAGCTACCGAACACAATTTCTCAAGGGTTTCAAATTACCATTAATGAGTATTTTTTTGTAGGTTTCTAATGAAACCGGTAACCACCCATACTTGAGTAAAACTGATTTAAATGTATTTACCCCAATGTAGAAATGGGACATCCCTTCCATGTAAAGGGTGGGTATGTCGTTTATATTTCAGTGAGCACAGTTTATATTTGTAAAATAACATAGAACTATCATGGGCATTGTTGACTTTCATGCCACGTAGATGACATAGAAATCTTAAAGGGCATAGAAGTATTTGTATCAACATATGATTGCAGTTTATGCTCGCCTAGCACTACTTCGTGTGAATCCATTTCCAAAAAAACAGCCACCGTTTACTGGCGTTAGGATGGAGAATAATTCTTTGTCAGGTCGGTTGTTCAACGCTAAACGTCTGTCTATTTGAAACTCCGAATAATTAAAAACAGTAATCATACAAAAATAAAAGAAACAAAAAAAAACAACCCAAAACAAAAGCAAAAACAAACAACTTTTAAACACACGGGAGACTTTGCCAGGCTGTAATGCCACACTATGTCGCACAAGATTACCCCCCCCCCCCCAATCCCTTCCTCACTTAGCCCCCCCCCCCCCCACCGCGCCTCCTTCTGTCATATACAAATGTCATGACAAATAATTACACGCGGTAATATTATACGCAGTAGAAACTTGATCCAATGTTAGAGAGAACACACAAACTGTGCGTATCTTTTTTAAATCATGAACTGGTCGAGGAATTAAATGATATGACCATCTTCCGTAGCCGTCACATTTGAATTACGCAAAGGTTAACATTTTTTATTTCCGCAAATCACATAATCTGCTTTACTTCTGTTTCTCTATTTTTTTTTTTTTACGTCACTCTCCAATCTAAGTACACGTGTCTCATCCACAAATTACCTCCCCCTTTCCCTTCTTACCCGATACAAGTTTTCTCACAAGAGTAAATAACCCAAACGAATAATAGTTTTTAAAACAATGGCTGATTAAATTTAAGTGGCCAATGCAGGATTAAAAGAATACCACCAACTCATGTTGCTACTTGACGTCTCATGGAAACGATACGAAAATGGGGTAAACAAATCGAAAGTGTCTCACCTGTACCACTGATAACAGGACAGAAAGAATGATCGCGCACCATATGATAACACTCACTGAAACACTCACTGAAACACTCACTGAACCACTCACCTAAACACTCACCAAACCTCTCACCGAACCGCTCACCGAAACGCTCACCGAAACGCTCACTGAACCACTTACCAAACCTCTCACCGAAACGCTCACCAAAACACTCACCGAAACACCAAACCTCTCACCGAAACGCTCCCCGAAACACTCACCAAACCTCTCACCGAAACGCTCACCGAAACGCTCACCGAAACACTCACCGAACCGCTCACCGAAACGCTCACCGAAACGCTCACCGAAACGCTCACCGAAACACTCACCAAACCTCTCACCGAAACACTCACCGAAACGCTCACCGAAACACTCACCAAACCTCTCACCGAAACATTCACCGAAACACTCACCAAACCTCTCACCGAACCGCTCACCGAAACACTCACCGGAACACTCACCAAACCTCTCACCGAAATGCTCTCCGAAACACTCACCGAAACATCCACCGAACCACTCACCTAAACACTCACCAAACCTCTCACCGAACCGCTCACCGAAACGCTCACCGAAACGCTCACCGAAACACTCACCAAACCTCTCACCGAACCACTCACCGAACCACTCACCAAAACACTCACCAAAACACTAACCAAAACACTCACCGAACCACTCACTGAACCACTAACAAAACACTCACCGAGACACTCACCGAAACACTCACCAAAATACTCACCGAACCACTCACCGAACCACTCACCGAACCACTCACCGAACCACTCACCGAAACACTCACCGAAACACTCACCGAAACACTCACCAAAACACTCACCGAACCACTCACCAAAACACTAACCCAAAACCACTCACCGAACCACTCACCAAAACCACTCACCAAACCGACCCACTCACCGAACCTCCTCGAACCCCACCCCCAAACACACCCAAAACCAAACACTCACCGAAACACTCACCCTGAAACACTCACCGAACCACTCACCGAAACACTCACACGAAACACTCACCTAACCACTCACCAAAACACTCAGGGAACCACTCACCAAAACACTTACCAAAACACTCACCAAACGACTCACCGAACCACTCTCCGAACCACTCACCAAAACACTCACCAAAAAGACTCACCAAATGACTCACCGAACCACTCACCGAAACACTCACCGAACCACTCACCGAACCACTCACCAAAACATTCACCGAAACACTCACAGAAACACTCACTGAACACTAACCGAAACATCTTCTAAAAGACTTGCTACTTGACGTCTCATGGAAACGATACGAAAATGGGGTAAACAAATCGAAAGTGTCTCACCTGTACCACTGATAACAGGACAGAAAGAATGATCGCGCACCATATGCTAACACTCACTGAAACACTCACTGAAACACTCACTGAACCACTCACCTAAACACTCACCAAACCTCTCACCGAACCGCTCACCGAAACGCTCACCGAAACGCTCACCGAAACGCTCACCGAAACACTTACCAAACCTCTAACCGAAACGCTCACCAAAACACTCACCGAAACACTCACCAAACCTCTCACCGAAACGCTCACCGAAACGCTCCCCGAAACACTCACCAAACCTCTCACCGAAACGCTCATCAAAACGCTCACCGAAACACTCACCGAACCGCTCACCGAAACGCTAACCGAAACGCTCACCGAAACGCTCCCCGAAACACTCACCAAACCTCTCACCGAAACGCTCACCGAAACACTCACCAAACCTCTCACCGAAACGCTCATCGAAACGCTCACCGAAACACTCACCAAACCTCTCACCGAAACACTCACCGAAACGCTCACCGAAACACTCACCAAACCTCTCACCAAAACATTCACCGAAACACTCACCGGAACACTCACCAAACCTCTCACCGAAATGCTCTCCGAAACACTCATCAAAACACCCACCGAACCACTCACCTAAACACTCACCAAACATCTCACCGAACCGCTCACCGAAATGCTCACCAAAACACTCACCAAACCTCTCACCGAACCACTCACCAAACCACTCACCAAACCTCTCACCGAAACACTAACCAAAACACTCACCGAACCACTCACTGAACCACTCATCGAAACACTCACCAAACCACTCACCGAACCACTCACCAAAATACTCACCGAACCACTCACCGAACCACTCACCGAACCACTCACCGAAACACTCACCGAAACACTCAGCAAAACACTCACCGAAACACTCACCGAACCACTCACCGAACTACTCACCAAAACACTCACCAAACGACTCACCGAACCACTCACCAAAACACTCACCGAACCACTCACCGAACCACTCACCAAACCACTCACCGAACCACTCACCAAAACACTCACCAAAACCGAACCACTCACCGAACCACTCACCGAAACACGAACCACTCACCGAACCACTCACCGAAACACTCACCGAAACACTCACCAAAACACTCACCGAACCACTCACCAAACGACTCACCGAACCACTCACCAAAACACTCACCAAAAGACTCACCAAACGACTCACCGAACCACTCACCGAAACACTCACCGAACCACTCACCGAACCACTCACCAAAACATTCACCGAAACACTCACAGAAACACTCACTGAACACTCACCGAAACATCTTCTAAAAGATGCGTGGACTTGATGATGTCACAGACAAACGACACTACCAGGATGACTGTCACGATGTCACTGACAGTACCGCTATAGTTAGGCACACACACGCTGACAGGAAATGTGTGTCAATTGACCGGAGATTGTGAAAAAAAAAAACCCAAAATATTACACGTAACTTTAATGGTATGTCTATACCATGTGACCCAAATAACCTCCATGGAAAAAATAACAACAACATTTGAGATTTTTCTATAAACTTGAAAACCTTGACATCGATACTGTAATAGTGGCGGAATATAAGATCGATACTGTAATAATGGCGGAATATAAGATCGATACTGTAATAATGGCAGAATATAAGATCGAAACAAATGATTTCAACCTTACAGGAACAAACATACAAATTGTGATATAAATATGTATCCAGGGCCCAAAGAAAAGGCAAATTAAGTAACCGCCTAGGGTCTGACTGCTAATTGCCCCTTTTCAATACTAAGGGCCCTATTTCATAACTGATTCCCCCTCCCCTTTCCAGTAGTAATGCCGTCCCCTCCCTTCAGTACTAATGGACCCCTTGTCGGTACTAAAGCCCCCATTTCAGTATTCCAGGCCCCCTTCCTGAGTTACCTATTATACATTGAGATGCTTTCAGGCAATGCCGTTCTTATGGTTGGGTGAGGTGTGGGGGGAGCGGTGTGGCTCGGTAGAGACTTCTGGAATATTTTTGAGACCCCCTTGGGCCAAAGAACCAGATTGAATAGAAATTAACATTGGAAGTGCTCACTCTGGCTGCTGGAGGCTGATTAGTTTGCATAACCACAAGAAAAGCCCCTGTTTTTAAAGCTTTGAAATGACTTCTGCCTTGAGAACTCAGATATCTCTACAAGATTTGACCCCGGAAAATCCAAATGAAAACAAAGCAACAAATTAGGAACAAGCTTTGAATGCATGAGCTAATATCTGTCTAATTATAGGCAAACAGCTTTGAATGCATGAGCTAATATCTGCCTAATTATAGGCAAACAGCTTTGAATGCATGAGCTAATATCTGCCTAATTATAGGCAAACAGCTTTGAATGCATGAGATAATATCTGCCTAATTTTAGACAAACAGCTTTGAATACATGAGACAATATCTGCCTAATTATATACAAACAGCTTTGAATGCATGAGCTAATATCTGCCTAATTATAGGCAAACAGCTTTGAATGCATGAGATACTATCTGCCTAATTATAGACAAACAGCTTTGAGTGCATGAGACAATATCTGCCTAATTATATACAAACAGCTTGAACACAAGTGTGGCGTTCTATGTCCATTTCACCAAAAGTTCATTTAATCAAGAAGATATAATTACAAAGTTATATGTTGTATTACATAAACGGGAAAAAATCTAAAGATGTTTTAAGAAGATAATGAAAAACATTAAGTACAAGCGCTCAAATAAATTAATTCACTCAATATGTTCGCTCTCATTTTACTGGCTAATAAATCTTATCTTCATCTCTATAACCGATAAATAATATTGAAAATAAAGGAAGGAAAAATGAAAAGAATGAAATGCTACCCGAAAGAAACAAGAAAATGCAGGAATGGGTTTTTTGCAATAAATCATGGAAACCAATACATCTTAAGAAACCAAGAATATTTGTTATTATTTATTACTCTGCTACGCTAGTCTGGGTCATGTCTAAATGTCCCTTCTTCTATATCCGCCTCTGGAATCTGTGTGTGTGTGTGTGTGTATGTGTGTGTCTGCAAAAAGGGGAGATGGTGGGTTGGGTTTCGTCATAAATAAAAAAAAAGTCGTTGATTTGAACGCGGGAAAAAAAAAATTACAGCAAAACATTCTGGCTTAAATGGCAAGTGGTCGGCCAGGTAAAGGGACAATTTGGAGGCCAATAAATAACGATGAATTGTTGGATCAACTTGTCAAATTGTAACAACAACCTTAACTTGAGGATGGCATGAGGGGGGGTGGGTGGGGGGGGGAAGGGATGCAGCCGTAAAGTGGGGTACGCATGGTGGGGGGAAAATTGATGGATGTGGCGGTGGACTTTGGGGGGGGGGGAAGTGGGTGGCGGCGGTGGAGCGCGGGACCAGAAACACGTGATCAGATGAAATATTATCATGAAAGAAAACCCAAACGAGCCAATTTACGTTGCAGACGATAAAATCAAACATGGATTCTTACAATCAACCTGTTTGGCTAGGTTTTATTTTTAATAATTTTTTTCAAGTTTTTCTTTGGTACTATTGCCAACCCCCCTACTCCGTACACACCACGATGTTTCTACCCTTTACTCTCATTTCCCCCTCCCCCTTTTTTTGTCAGATTACACTAGCCTTTGAGTTAATTTACATTCACGTGACCTTCAACTGCACGTGAGCAATGGCAGATATTGACATGTTGATGAATAATGTAACCTAAAAAAAATAAAATATCTCGAGAAGCGAAAAGAAAAATCAAAACAAAGGAAACTTCACAGAGTCGTCGGGCGGGGCAAGGTGTAAGTGGTTTTCGCTATGTCCCTCTGTTTACTCGGACTTCCGGTTTTGCACGGGCCATTGGTCATTTAACGGTCTCACGCTGTAAAGTCACATGTAATCCTGTCGATTTTTTTTCGGTCAGAGCAGGCAAGGCTTTGTGTGGACACTCTGCTGAGTTCGTTATAGTGAAACACGAGAGTGAGGCATTTTGTTAGAAACGTTTTTACACTCGAATAATCAATTGTTGGTGACGGTTGTTGAATGCCCAGATTGAAGAGGGAGGGATGAAGGTGTGTGTGTGTGTGTTTGTGTGGGGGTGGGGACGAACTGCATTGAATGCGTGCATTTAAGTGTTAATAGGCTGCATTGAATGTATATATATATATATATATATATATATATATATATATACCTCTTGGCTATGTTTTTCAACAATCTTTTTTGTGTGACCTTACATTCAAGCCTAATATTTTTTTTGCACCCCCTTTATAAAACAGAGTATGGTTTGCTTACTATGTATATTAAGGTCATTCTACTATAGAGGGTACCGATTTTAAACTATTGGCGAGCTCCTTATCGATTTGCCCTAATAGCAATCACATTGGCTCGCCCCCCCCCCAACACATAAAGAAACGATGTGTAGAAGTATTTAATAGGGGTTGCATTAAATATATAAATTGAAAGCATTAAACAGGGGTTGCATTAAATATATAAATTGAAAGCATTAAACAGGGGTCGCATTGAATATATAAATTGAAAGCATTAAACAGAGGTCGCATTGAATATATAAGTTGAAAGCATTAAACAGGGGTCGCATTGAATATATAAGTCGAAAGCAGTAAACAGGGGTCGCATTGAATATATAAGTTGAAAGCATTAAACAGGGGTCGCATTGAATATATAAGTTGAAAGCATTAAACATGGGCCGCATTGAATATATAAGTTGAAAGTATTAAACAGGGGTCGCATTGAATATACTAGAACACGTTTGCTTCAGTAGTTAGAAGTTTGCTTCAGTAATTAGAAGTTTGTTTCAGTAATTAGAAGTTTGCTTCAGTAGTTAGAAGTTTGCTTCAGTAGTTAGAAGTTTGTTTCAGTAATTAGAAGTTTGTTTCAGTAATTAGAAGTTTGTTTCAGTAATTAGAAGTTTGTTTCAGCATGGGAGACTAAATAAAACTATGTCTTACTGTATCTCGATTTTGCAGCGAGAAATAAATAAATTCCGCAAACAACGGCCACACACCCACGCACCTCTCCCTTTCAGCAAAGGTTTGGGAACCCCCCCTCCTCCTCCCCAACATGTGTTCGACGTCCCTGATAATGTATCAAATGTAAAAGTGGACAACGTGTAACACGGGGGGGGGGGGAAGGGGAAGGGGGTGCTCTTGCTGAAAATTTTAAAGAATGTGTGACACTTAAAGCTAAAGAAGTCTTCCACGTTGGCTTATTACCCAGTAACCCTTCAAACTGCCGCGAATTTAGAACTTATCCCCCCCCCTCCCAACCCCACCACGATAGGTCTTATGATTGTTTCAGGATGTTCCCCAATAAACATTTATGCAGCTAGACCCCCTCAAGTTGTTGGCGACGCCTCTGTATTTTTGTATTTATGGAAATACAGCCAAATTTACCTAAACGGACCACATATATCTCTGTAAGTGTCTGTCTAAGGGCCACACAGACCCAAAAGAACGGCCCTGCAATCAGGGACAACCCTTTCCACAATGAAAGCTAACAACTAAACAGAATCATAGTGACGACATCAAATGATTTAGAGATTAACCGATGTTAAAACATAATAGCCTTGTGACCAAAACAGCTCTTTTATATATATTTTTTTCATTACCCTCTGAACCCGTAATAAGATTGTTGATTTGGAGAGTATTATTTCCATTCTCCTTTCTTAGTAATTAGTTGCCAATACTTTTAATGGGCAGTTCTTTTGCACTTCTTCTTCTTCCTTCTTCAAAACAAGTCGACCGGATTTTGCCGGTCAGGTCATATTTCTCCTTGTAAAGATATTGACATAAAATCTCTGATATTTTCATTTATGACTCGGGGGGGGGGGGATTTGAGACATGTTTTCTCTTGACTCTCTCCCCTTCCCTCTCCCCCCCTCCCCCCATTTCTCCCTGTGATATTTTCATTAATTAAACGTTATCTTAGAAGCGGATCAGGGAGAGAGAGAGAGAGACAGAGAGAGAGACAGTGACAGAGAGAGTATGGAATTTATACACGCTGGGTTGGGGGAGTGGGGTGCGGGTGGGTGTGGGTAACAAACAACCCAAACTAAGCTTTATGAGTAATGTCAAACGAGGTTTTGATACGGTCACTTTTTTTTTTTTTGCAAATTGGCGCTTTAAACACAAATAAAATTATATCTGATGGTGGTTGGTGGTGTGTGTGTGGGGGGGGGGGGGGGTAGAGGGGGAGGATTGAAGGGCGTAAAAGGGGGAGGGGGAGTAATTCGGCCATGGAGGAAACAAAAATCGCCATTTGTATGATTTGGTGTGATTGGCTGTGTTGGGGGTCAGTGAAAGGTCAGAATCTAAAGAGTCCGGTTACGGATGACGATTTTATAACGTGCATGTTTGAAGAGGTGTGTGTGATGGGGGGGGGGGTAGGGGTGGAACTGATGGCGGTATTTATGGAAGATTAAATGGTCGTGTTCTAATGGCAGGGTGGGGGTGGGGGGGGGGTTGGGGGTGTGGGTGTGCAGTAGTCCGGTATCCGGCTGGTTTTTCGACTCAATTCTGAGTGATGGTAAAAAATAAAGTAAACAACAACGTATCAGATGAAAACAGATTTATTGCCTGGGCGGTTTGGAGTTGACATGAAGAACTAATTAATTCTTTAGTTCTGTTTGAACTAATTAATTCTTTAGTTCTGTTTGCTACGCAGTTTTTTTTTTGGTATGATTGAGAAACAACCGGAAATAACAAACAATGAAATAAACTGTTCAATCGCAGTTTTTGGACTTAAACATGTAAACACATTTGTCGATGAATTGTCGATAAACGACGTCAGAAAACGACCAAACAGACTATTTCTACTATAGTTGACATATCGAATTAACCCCCCCCCGCCCCTTCCACCACGACCCCCTCTCGCCACCCTTTCTAAAATACGGCACGAAGCTATTCTATCTGATCAGCTTAGGGCCCGGGGGAGGGTTCTAAGTCTTTTTGCGACTGTACCCCAATGGGTGCCAAAGTGCGTAATTTCTTCGAATTCTCGGTTGTTTGAAACCAAATATATATGTTGGAGCGTACCACTGCGTAACTCTTTCCGTACTCCTTAGGGTACGCGTAATACCGGCTGAGAACCTCTGAGCTAAGGAATACACTTTTTTTTCTGTATTACTTAGCAGCTATACATCAAATAGTTATGTCCTGCAGTCCATATAGTTTGTCTGTATTTTTTTTAATGTGAAAACTATAAAAACAAATGTAGGACAAATTAGTGCCTTTTTTTTATTTTCGGCCTCTAAAAGTTATATTAAATAGACTATACATTAGTGCTACTTTTAAATTTTTTTTTTGGTCGCGCGGAGCTCCAAAAAAAATTTGCGATTTTGTGAAACGTAGCGCACGCTGGCAACACCGTTGACAGTCATTGTTGTAGTGTGGTGGGGGGAAGGGCTGAGAGATGTCAGTATCATTTGCAGCTCAGGTGGGGGGGGGTAACTACCCCACACGGAGGTCACACCTCTTTCGGAAGGTCACCGATTAGATGGTCAGTTTTTTGATGGACAACGGTACCAAACTCGCACTGGGTGTATCAAGTTTTTTTTTTGTATGCCCTCTGTCTGAAAGTGTCAACATTTATGCCCTCTGTCTGAAAGTCTCGACATTTAACTGAACGCTTCCAACAAAAAGTCCAAGAAATCCCCTGGGACATCAATCCAGTCACATTTAATGACTAGATTGTGTCCCTTGACTTCACCTGATAAACACAAGGAAGTAAGGTTGTTGCTTCAACGGCTGCTGAAATCAAATTGCCGCGCCTTGCTGAATACACCGGGTGTTTGTAATTATCGATACTATTTGATTAATTTGAGATCAGTTAATCATACACAAAATCATTTCATTATTTCACATTACATTAGACTTAAAAGTAAAGAACAATAATATTCTCCAGCTTCAGAAGAAAAAGATATCACTGAAACCAGATACAAAGGCGGCGTGTCTCACGCCAGCGAAAAACACACAGGGTGAGAGCAATCAATCAACACAATAAACACAACACTCAACTCCTTAAACAGATGAGATTGAGATTAACACTAATGACCAAACACAAAACAATGGGGAAGTAGGGTCGAGTGGTGTATAGACAGTCTAACTGAACAATAAATGGTCACTTTTATTTGGTGGGGGGAGAGAGGGGAGAGAGAGAGAGAGAGAGAGAGAGAGAGAGAGAGAGAGATCAGTGCCGACACCTAGTGCCTTTTTTTGGGGCCCTGCATTTTGACATTCGACACCATGACATGAGATAATGTAAGTAAAATAAAGTTCCCTTAGCCCTAAAGGGCCATCGTGGAAGATGAGGTGTAGAATTCATCTGTTTCTATAACCTCGGCATTTGAAGGGATTGTGTGGTTAGCACAACGCCCAGCCGCCTTTACTTCCCCAACTTAAAGTCAGGTACTCATTTAAAGCTGGGATCGAACCCTGGACTCTCAGGTTGACAGTCGAGTATCTACACCTCTCGGCCATCCGTCCCATGAGATAATGTACTAAATATTTAATTAAAAAAATTTTGGGGGGCCCCTCTCAAGCTGGGGCACAGGGGGACTTTTGAATTTGGACCCCAATCCCCCACCCTAGGTACGTCACTGAGAGAAATAGAGAGAGAGAGAGAGAGAGAGAAATAGAGAAATAGAGGGAGAGAGAGTGAGCGAGAAAGAGAGTGAGAAAGAGAGAGAATTAAGGACAAAAATTAAACTAAATACATTCATTAAGAGTAGAATGACAAGAACGTTATGAAAAAATAAACTCAAAAAACATTTTGTTCACATATAATCTACAATAACTGGAATTTCCGTTCACTCCATTAAGTGTAAGCTCAGCAATTATGTAATTGAGCTGTCTTTGGACGAAGAAATACATGTAATTGCATACATTTATTCAGAGGTGTCATTTTCACCGCTCGACGTACATAATCTTTATGTCTCGCCGCGTCCTCTCTAGACAACCTCTCTCTCTCTCTCTCTCTCTCTCTCTCTCTCTCTGTCAATCTCCTCTTAAAGTATTACATTCTCCTCCATTTAACACCTTCCTGGTCATACAAGAAACAAACTCTGGTGTTATTAAAAGTTTTTTGTTTTGGTTTTTTTTTATTATATAGGCAAGGGGAGACTATTATTAAAAGATGTTTAGCAGACGTGACCCTGACGATTTCAAAACCTCGCCCCTCCCTCCCCCCCCCTTTCCACCGCCCGCTATTATTATTATTATTATACTGGTCGAACTGTTGTCCAGGCTAATTACGCAGATGATACATGGGCAGCGTCGTCTGGCTGGGTGGGTGGGTTTTTTTGGGGGGGAAGATGGACAAGGCCACGTGATTAAATTTCTGTTGGCGAGCTCTATTAAAGCTTATCGATAATAATTTACCACACCATACACACACCGACACACACGCTTACACATACACATACACCCACACCAACCCACACATATATACATACACACACACTCACACACACACAAAACGCACAGACCTATACAAAAAGGACTATATTCATGAAGATACACATTTAAGAAAAAAAAATTGTCGCCTACATTACTTTGACCAGTCTCAAATCAAGTTAATTAAAGAGAAATCCCCCCCCCCCCCGACCCACCGTCAATAATTCCAGCGTTGACAGATTGGCGGGTTTTACCCAGACAGTTTGGGCGGTGTTTTATTTTTTTTACAAATTGGACCTCGAAATGTGTTTAACCCAGACGCGGGTTGGCTGGTTTTCCGCCCAGTTTCGATGGAGTTTTTTTCGGGCCGCGGAAGTAGTTTAAACCCAGTAGCGTGCTGGCGGATCTTATTAGCTTCAATGTTTTAAAGAGAAAAAAAAAATAAAATACAACAAAAGACTCCAAAAATCTAAAAAACAAACAAACAGGAATACGTTTTTTTCCCCCCAATTTTATTTGTTTGGCGGGTTTTCGCGTGGTGGATTTCTTTTAGGAGTTTCGGGGAATTTTGGTTTAAAAAAAAAACAACAAAAAACTGGCAACATTATCTGAAACAGCCATCAGTTATAAGGAAACATTCCCTTTCACCGTCTGTTGTTTCACACGAAAAGTTTTGAGGAGGGGAGAGGTGGGTGTAGGCTTTAATTAACGTGGCTGTAACCGTACCCAGACGTTGCCTAGCAACCTGAAAACTATAATGGCGCGTTAAAGCTAAACAGTGGGAAGGATGGCCGAGTGGTGTAGATACTCAAACTGTCGACCAGGGGATCGTGAGTTCAATCCAGGTGAAATTTGGTGCAAAGTCGTCCCCCACAAGTCCCACCCAGATTTAGATGGGTACCTGACTTAAGTTGGGGAAGTAAAGACGGCTGGGCGTTGTGCTAAGCACAAAGTCCCTTCATATGCCGAGGTTTATAGAAACAGATGAATTCTACACTTCATCTGCCCTGATAAAAAGGGAACTTTATTTTTTTTTAAGCCAAATATAGCCAAGAGTCAATAAAAAAAACCGATATATATAAATGCAAGTACACGTAGTCTTAATACTAATCAATCTTTATTAGTATTCTTGTAATATTGGCTACTGGAAACAAGGGAGGTTAAAACGGAAGTCAGAACCTTTAGTATTAAAACGTTGTTTGATTGTAGACGTCCACCTATGGGCCCCCGTACCCCTACTATATAAACGAGTCTTGAATGACGCCCATGGAGATAGTAACCAAAGATGATCCAACTTATATATGTTAAGGACTGCCAGGCTGAAGAATTAGCTGCCGTCGCTGGCATTCCAGCCCCGTGCTCAGCGATACACCGATCAGTCTCTAAATCATACTAGTTTTATTCTAGTGTAAACAGACTAATCGAATGTGAATGGTTGAAATCGTGTTCCAGTCATTCTATAGGGTTGATTGGGAAGGACTTGTTGGAACTGGGGATAGAAGTGTTTCCAGTTCTTACACCACTATGGCATACAAGGTCTTTGTACGTGTGTGTTGGGTGGCGATGGGAGGGGATGAGGGGTTCACCTAACTGCAGCCCAAGAGTCAGGTTTGTCCGACCCCTGATTGATAAAACGTGAGGACCGCAAGACTTTGTGAAACAATCCAAACGTAAATACGGTATGTTTGGTTTGATATTATTGTGTGTGTGTGTGTGTGTGTGTTTTAAGCGGTCAGAATTCGTCATACATTCAATGATCCGGGCCGCGTGTGTAAATGTTTGATGAACCCTTGCATTAGAGACAAATGGTTCGATCGAGACGCAAGACATGATAAATCTAACGGACACTCTACTCCATTGAATATCAATTATTACTCAGGCCCTGTAAGGTCAAGGTTTATGTTCTAATTTGTCATGTCTCCACATGACGGCGGTCTGAGTCTGCGCGCGCATGTATGTGTGCGTGTGTGTTTTTTACAGTTTTTGGCTGTCTGTGAAAGTGTGTTTGAGTGTGTGTGTGTATGTATACCTGCTTGGCGCCGGCCATGAAATCCGTCTTACTGAATTATTGAAATTCTGGCCGGAGCGAACCCCCGTTGCGATCCGTCAGACCGGCATTGTTACTATAACGGCTTATACTGACCCGACATGACATCTGTTATATGTCAGATGTGAAGTCGAAACGGTCAGGCGGACGGACAGAGAGACAGCTTAATGCTACATCACACCCCCCCTCCCTCCCACCCCCGATTCGCCTGGGGAAGTATAGCCCGATGAGCACACTGCTACTAACTGCGCGGATCCCACCTGTCACAGGGACAGATCCTGCTATCTGATCCCACCTGTCACAAGGACAGATCCTGCTCTCTGATCCCACCTGTCACAGGGAAGATCCTGCTCTCTGATCCCACCTGTCACAGGAACAGATCCTGCTCTCTGATCCCACCTGTCACAGGAACAGATCCTGCTCTCTGATCCCACCTGTCACAAGGACAGATCCTGCTATCTGATCCCACCTGTCACAAGGACAGATCCTGCTATCTGATCCCACCTGTCACAGGGAAGATCCTGCTCTCTGATCCCACCTGTCACAGGAACAGATCCTGCTCTCTGATCCCACCTGTCACAGGGACAGATCCTGCTCTCTGATCCCACCTGTCACAGGAACACATCCTGCTCTCTGATCCCACCTGTCACAGGAACACATCCTGCTCTCTGATCCCATCTGTCACAGGAACACATCCTGCTCTCTGATCCCACCTGTCACTCCCCTCCCCAGCCCTCCGCCATTCGGTTAACGCTTTATAACATTTTTCAGTTTGACCAAAAGAGATAAACGTTCATTTTATGTTAAATAATATATACAGAGGTGGTTGATGTTTGACATTGCTAACAATGCTCTCTCCCTCTCTCAGATTAAGTTTAAAATAGAAATAAATTACTTAAATACACCAACATAGACTAGAATATTCCTTCACTACACCCCCCACACCCCTTTCTAAGGGAAGCCATACTGCGTGTCACGTTGACATTCCAAAAAAAAAAAAACCCATCTCTCTACATGTTTCGAACCCTGAATAGAATAAAATAAAAAAAATAATTGTAAAGATTCATGTTACAGATTTGAGACCCTGGACCGACCCGCGTAATAAATGAATGGCCGATAACCGTGATAAGGCGTTTATGTTTGTGTGTGAGAGCGCGTGTGTTGGGGGGGGTGCTTGTATTTTATGCGCGCGCATCAAGGAAATCGCAGACATGGCTCCGCCCCGCTCTCTTACAGGACATACATGTCCTAGCAGTTCTTGTGTTGTTGCTGCACGTGACAATAACACACAAGGACACACACACACACACTAATACACATAATAAGCAAAGCGGGGAGGGGGGAAGGGGGGGGCAGATACGGTAGCTATCGTAACACCAAGGGCAGCTTAACTTCCGGAAATAGTGGCACTTTGTTTCCTTCCCTCCCATGCTTACGTCAGATCGTCTGCTACGAGATCGTATCGCGTCTGCTAAAACTCATTTCCGGGTCTGCTTCATCATCAAAATCTGCTAACACTCCCCCTCCCCCCCCGGGCCATTGGTTAGCATGTCACTTGTCACTCTGCAGATCCTGTGACATGACGCGATGTTTGCATGCAACGCCTCATGGCTGAAATACCGGGGGGGGGGGGTTTATACAATTTATAAAAAAAAAGTAGTTCTTTGTATGCAAATACCCACCATATAAACTTCATCTGTACTCATATTTACAGCTTTGACATTTTCAAGTATTCTATTACATAGCTGAATGCCACAATTTATAGTTTATTCACAAAGATTACTTAAGTATATTTAAAGGCTTTCTTAGCCTAGGCTTAACGGGAAATCAAATGGCTCTTTATTGGGGCCGAGCCATCTGAATGTATAATTATGGCTCCTCGAGAAAGCCGATGTTCTGTGACCGCTATGTTAAAACGGCTCATCTATGGGATCCTTAGCCCAAGTTACACAAACTGTTGACACCCCACTAGCGCGTAGAACATTAGGGTTAGGGACAGTGCAGTGGCGTCACTAGGGTTGGTGTCAACCGGTGCGGTTACTCATGGTGTCACCCCTCTCATGACACCCCGGTCTCCATATTTTTTTTCCAGAGACCGTATATATGTGCGCATGCGCGACTTTATTATTTTTTTTTCCGTTTCCGGGGTCTGGATATTTAGCGATAATTGATATATATATATATATATATATATATATATATATATATATATATATATATATATATATATAAAGGTCAGTGCAAGTATACCAATAATTTCATTAAAATAATTAATAATAAAAAGTACGCAGTGTCTGTTAATAATCGGAGATATTTTTATATTTGGCATTAATTTTTTTCGAAGCCTTATAAAGTCATTTGCTGTGAATAATCGGAGATATTTTTATTTATTTTAAAAATTAAATACGGCTTTGAATTATTTTAAATTACAAAATAAGAATATAGGCCTAAAACTAGATATTTTTGGATTTTGGTGTCACCCCTTGTGAGGCCGTCACCTGGTGCGGTCCGCACCCCCCGCACCCCCCTAGTGACGCCACTGGGACAGTGATGTAACTGGATGGGACTGTCAGCTCTAGGCAGCATCTACATTTCCAGCAGCCGAACTGGAGCTCATTTTGTAACTGAAAATGGTGTGTGTGTGTGTGTGTGTGACAGTTTCAGAGCCCGTGGCGGGAGCCCCACTAACGGCCATGCTAATAAGCAGGGACTTCGTCGTAAAATTATATTCTGAATATGAGTTATACTGTCCAGTGGTGACCACACATGATGCCAACCATAGCCAAGCTGAGAGTGGTTTTTTTGTCTTTCGCAGTCGAGCGCTTCTTCCTTTCGCTCTACAGCCCATTTAGGGCCCTGGCCTCTACAGCCCGTTTAGGGCCATGGCCTCTATAGCACATTTAGGACCCTGGCCTGCCATATTACTCCTCCACTTTTCCCGATCCATGGTCTTCTTTCTCCTCTCTCTCTCACGACTATACGTCTCCACCAGCTAAATTGACAAATACTGTACTGGCAATATTGAACAAGTTACACATTTACATCCTACATGTCAACATTGCAGCCCAACAGCATAATATCTTACAGGAATTTAATGTTAAAGAGAATGAGAGAGAGAGAGAGAGAGAAAGAGAGAGAGAAGAGAGAGAGAACATTTTAAGAGTTGTTCCCACATTACACTAACAACTAACAACAGAGATAAACCATCTATTGTGTACGTAGCTGACAGACGGATCACTAAAAGGTAGATGGGTCAGATCGGGACACATTCAATACATAGGACTGGACAATGTGACCAACACATCTGTGTTCTCAGGGACGTAAATCGAAAAAGACCGCAACAGGTAACTTTATCCCCCCCCCCCCCAGGAAAGTTGTCGGTAAACAAGCGAAAGGTAAAATAAATAAATATGATATTCAGTATTTTTAGTATTCAGTAATTATCCAAACGTGTAACTGCAATGCAGATGACTTTATACCCGTATTCCCGGATGTTTTTGACGTAAACCGCCAAAAGCAAAAAAAGAAAAAAGGCAGAGAACCCGCCATATTAATAAAAGTGAAAGAGAACTATCTGAATTCACTCGAAGTCTTAGATTGTAAGCATCATTTATAAAATATTTGTAATATAAAACGTTGAAACCGCCAAAAACCCCGCCAACCAGCCAGTGAGTTAAAACTGCCGCTGATGCCCGAATAACACCAGTTAATCTGACATCACAGCATGCGCATAGGCGCAACTAGGCGACCGACGAGGTCCACTTTTACTACCAATGTGCAGCCTCATGGGCACCCTAATGGGCACCCCACCTGTACTGATTCCTATCAGTAAAATGCTGTTGCTCTCAATGGCTTGACAGGCATGTCTCGCCTAGGGTCAACCAGTAATATCAACACATACTTTGCTCCCCCCCTCCCTCCCCGAGCCCATCACAAACGTACGGTTCTGAATGATGGTGACCTACCTTTCAAAAAAATCAATGGCACTTATGTCATAGCTACCACTGAAATCAGTTAAAGTACAGAGAACACTGACATTACACATCTGACACAGTCTTGGTGTGTGCTCTCCGTGTCTTTTATCGGCACTCCACTCCAGAAGTTCAACAAACAAGCACAAACACACAACAAAAAACAACATACACATCAAATTAACGCCATTCATTCCAGTTAGAAATAAAATTTTGAAATTATAAATAGATTGTGTAGGCTCCAAGTTCTCCTTCAGAATTTAACCACAAAAGACTAAAAAAAAAGAAAAAAAAATTGAATCTGATGCTAACAACCACAATGGGATTAGGGACAAGAATTGAACGGTATGGCGCCCTAAATATTGATTGGCCAGTCAGCCCTTCCCCTCCCCTCCACATCTTTTTTCTTCTCCAAAAACCGTTTCGCTTGAATGAGCGCTCAGACAGGTTGAAAATTGCGTTTCTATCTCTCATCTGGAGACAGATAGCGGTCAAGTTTGATCACGTGGTGGTGCTCCTGGTCAGAGTTAATTATTGGTCAAGTCTCGAGCGTTCTCACTGGGTGGGTGTCAGCTGTTCAATATTATTCTTTTTTGTTTTTCTCTACCAGATACAAAATTAAACTTATAACCGTTTAGGATTTTCGGGCTATCTCAACTTTTTTTCTCGTACTGGATACAGTTTTTTTTTTAAACTACTACATTTAAAAGGTCAAGAAATGTTTCGAGTTCCGTTGGAAGCACCCGGTACATTGGTCAAGGGTCAATGAATCTCAAACAGCCTCTGAAACTCAGGGCCCGTGAATCTCAAAGAGCCTCTGAAACTCAGGGCCCGTGAATGTCAAAGAGCCTCTCAAACTCACGGCCCATGAATCTCAAACAGCCTCTGAAACTCACGGCCTATGAATCTCAAAGAGCTTCTGAAACTTACGGCCTATGAGTCTCAAAGAGCCTCTGAAACTCAGGGCCCGTGAATCTCAAAGAGCCTTTCAAGCTCACGGCCTATGAATCTCAAACAGCCTCTGAAACTCACGGCCTATGAATCTCAAACAGCCTCTGAAACTCACGGCCTATGAATCTCAAACAGCCTCTGAAACTCACGGCCTATGAATCTTTAAGAGCCTCTGAAACTCAAAGAGCCAATGAAGCCATTAGTAATTTTGTTTATATCATCAAAATATTATTCTAATGAATCTATTTACATATATCTGTGTATTCCAAACGAATATGTGTAATAAGAAATCAATAATCAATGCATATTATATTAAAGTGTGTATAAAGGCTTTTTTCATGGGGCCCGAAACGACTTCCTTGGAGGTGGAGGAAGAGAGTAGGTTCCAGGTAGCTGTAGGCTGTCCCCCTTCTACCGCCCCCCCCCCCCCCGCAACCACCTTGCCTCTCTGTCACATTCTGTGATTTAAGGAATGAAATCCAGAACCCACTCCTATTTAATTACTGGAGGGAGGAGATAAATATATAGGATAGACAAAGGCTTTTGTATTCCCAGGTGTGGTCAGCGCGTCTGGCATAAAATTAACCCCCTTTAATTCTAACACCACCTGGGAAATATCTATAGGGGGAGATAACCTGTGCCCTTGGTATATTCAAGCGGGAGAGGGATGGGCTCTTTTCTCTTTATCCCCCACGCTTGAAGGCGCCACTGATCACGCGTGATCGTTGTGACGTACACGGTCACTGCGATTGGTCAGTGAAGCGGAAGTCTCGGCACGCATGCGCGGAGATCCGATGCGCGTCACGGGACTTTTAGTTAGATTTTGTTGGTCAGTCAGCGCGGACCAGTGGAAGAGAGAGGTCGAACTCCGACTCTCGCACTGGGGTGGGGGGAAATAGGCTGTTAGCCTAAGTTCCTTTAGAACTACCCCACCCCAGGTAACTATTCTAATTTTGTTGTACATATTGTTGTTGTAGTAGCTTGTAAAGCTACGGCCCTTCTTAGGGCCTGCTGATGTTTGTCGTTTTATGATGTGAATAAAGGTGTTGTGTCGTACTACTATTGAATTGTGGATTCATTTCTTGTTGTGTTGTGTGTCCTGTATAACCACGTGGCTGTGACAAATATAAATGCTGGCCAGAACTCAGTAAGTGATCATACCCACAGACAACGACCGCAGGGACCCCGCCAGGGGGCCTTGACACTCTCCACCTCTCGTCTCCCCTGTAAACTACAGTCAAAATCAGGTCGCCGTTAGAACTGTGAACGGCCAGGTGTGATTCAAACAATATTTGATTACCTCAGAGAATATTTTTCTATTATTTTTTGTTTCAGTTTCAATATCTTTCTATCGCACCCACGTGAAAGTAAAATTAACCAATGGAAAACAAAAAAATATTAACAAACAATAATTTTACTAATCAGTCATCCATGAACGAGAACTCTTCCCCTAAAATATTACCAATAAGTCTAAATCTGATGTCCCGATTATATACTTTGTAACATGTCATTTCAAAATGTCATTCTATATTTAATTCAGCACATATATATATATATATATATATATATATATATATATATATTAATTTCTTTGAAATGAAAAGTAAAATATTCATTTCTAGTTAGGGGTATGAAATTTTAGGTTAAATAGCATGACACAGGGTGCATTAAATTGTCATCGCTTTGGAAAATGAAAATGGAAAAAAAAATGTATGCAAAACAATACATCGGAAATATAGAAAACCAAAAATGTTTCACTCAAATGAAATTTTTTGTAATTGAATTTAAGGTCAGTGTCTTTAATATATCTCCATTGGCGGAGTTCAGGATGGGATCACTTTTCGCCTCGCTATTAATAGTTATGGAAACGTTGAATATAGAAATATTTTTTTCAAACCACTGTACCATCTTATGTAGTACAATGCCTGCTTTATCAAACCAGTGCCATCTTATGTAGGACAATGCCTGCTTTATCAAACCACTGTGTCATCTTTTGTATTACAATGCTTGTTTCATCAAACATATGCCGATAATGTCTAGAACCACAGCACAAAGATCATTTGTAAGGGAAAACCCCTTATACCCTAACAGCTTTCCGGTGTTGATGACATCTGTATCGTGCCCGTCTTTATCTACGGGAATTCCCAATGGCTCTCCCCCCCCCCCCCCAATCTCTTGCTGCGCGCTTCACACTCGCCTATCACACAAATATCGAAAGGACGTGGGGATGGGGTGGGGGTGGGGGGTTAGGGGTGTGAGATGGATAGGGCGGGGTGGGAAGAGGGAGGTGAGAATATTGAAGTGCTGAGTGACAAACACTTATCAATACTTCATTTTGATGGAACAGTGCCGGCTATACGTGTGCTGCGACTAGGGGCGTAGCCATAGTAGATAGATAAAAAAACAAACAAACAAAACAAACAAAACAATTTCATCTCAGGTATAGAGAAACATGGTGTGAGGAGGGGAGTGGGAAAACGGTAAAGGAGAAATGATTGTTGTAACAACAACAGTAAAATAATTAAATAAATAAAGGTGCACCCATCTACCCCATTTGTAGAATAAGACGCAAAGTTTTTCTATAAAACTTCATTTTTGAAATGTAAAAAAAAAAAAAAAAAACAGTATACCGACGCCTAATTCTACCTAACAGAGTTAATACACGTAATAAGGGTCAGTATGTAGATATAAAGAAAAACAAAAATTGACTATCGTATAACACGAATTGTAGAATGATACTTACACACACACACAAAGTCACTCGCATTAATATAGATCAGTGACATGGGATAACAAGTGACCTAAAGCAGAGAGTTTGATCTGGTGGGAGTTTGGAGGGGGGGAGCTTCTCAAACAATATTTGTGTGTGTGTGTGTGTGTTATGGGGAGGGAACAATGTCACCAGTTACCCTAAGGTACACACACTAGTGTAAGGCCATGAAAAAAAAATATATATATATATATACGCTTAATACGACGCGACAAAGACCTAGTTCATTAAAGTCCTTATCCAGTGCACAGGTCGCGGGGTGGGGGGGGTGCGGTATGGGGAAAGGGGAGGGGGGTCACAACACTAGGTAGCACGTGTGTCACAATGACCCATGGTACTCACAGTGAACGGTCAAGTAGACCCAGGATGTACTGGACGGTGACTTCTTCTTTTCGTGGTTGTCCAGCCCGGTGAAGTAAACCTCGCAGCCGTACCAACCCTCGTCATCCTTCTCGATGTGTGATATCTGTGGGGAATGAATGCAACAGATCACAGACTCGTGTAACGACTAGCAGGCTAGATTCACATACATCTTGGTCCTATTTATAGGCTTACATAACTAAAATAAAAAAAAACCCAACTAAAATCTAGACCGGAGGTGGGCAAACTTTTCAAATCGCGGGCCACTTTGGGTTTCTTAAATTTGACAGAAGGGCAGTACCAATAGCAGATGAATGAAGTGTTTATAAAATAACGTTTCTTAAGGTACCCCCCTCCTTAAAGGTTTGGAACTCCATACATGTGTTTGTCTCCCCCCCCCCAAACCCTTCTATCGCGTCGGTACTGGTTAAGGTAATTAAAACAGTGTGGCTTACCTTTAGGGAGGCTTCTTTGTTGAGTATGTCGATTCTGTCTTTATACTCCTCCTGCACCAGGGGCGTATTGTACCCTTCTATCTTGATGAGCAGGGAGCCACTGTGGACAGACGCGTTTCGTGAGGTAGGGAGATGTTAATACAACGAGAGAATTGACAGCGCCGTAAAACACGGATTCATCAATCGACTAATCAATTCAATAGTCATTCACTGAGATTATCAAAAGTTCTGTAGCTGTCTTTTTTCTTCCGTTCGTCTAAACATCTACCCTACCGTCCGTCTATCCATCTATACCACCGTTTGTCCCCACCTTCCGTCCATCTATATATCCCACCGTCTGTCCATCCATCTAACCCACCGTCCATCCATCTATAACACCGTCCGTCGATCCATCTATCCATCGTTAATCCATCCATTTATCCCACCGTCCGTCCGTCCACCTATCCCACCGTCCGTTCGTCCATCTATCCCATCGTTAGTCCATCCATCTATCCCACCGTCCGTCCATCTATCCCATCGTTAATCCATCCATCTATCCCATCGTTAATCCATCCATCTATCCCACCGTCCGTCCATCTATCCCACCGTCCGTCCGTCAGTTCAACCACTCCGTCTATTCATCTCTCCCAACGTCCGTCCAACCATCTATCCAATCGTTAGTCCATTCAACCGCATGTCTGTCCCTACTACTACTACTACTACACAAACGAGTACTTAATCACTGAAACTCACTTGAGTCCTTGCTTGGTCCAGGTGACCACGTACTGGACCTCGGGATACTCTGGGGGGTAGACTATCTCACACGGCAACACCTGCTGACCTCCGAGACTGGCTGACCGGAACAACTGTTTGTTGCCGGTCATTTCACTCACGACGACCCCTGCACACAAAAAAAAAAGAAACACACAATGAATAAAAACATTCATACAAAAAGTTAGTTGGCAACATCTTCATGATCAGGGCAATTATTGATTCAATTAGCCTTACATTTGTAATGTTCAAATCAAATCACACAAAGAATAACAAATCCTAGATGAAGTATTATACTTTGATTGATATAACTATTATCAGTATCAAAGCTGAGTGTAGGCTTAGGTCCAGATTAAAAATCTTATTTGTTTTCTTCCACAAGGACACTCTTGGAGGTCAAATGCGGCTTAGGCTCAGTTAAGTCCCCTTACCAGAAGCAGATGAAGTGTAGAATTCATCTGTTTCTGTAAACAAGGCATATGAATGGATTGTGTGTTTTACACAACGCCAATACACCTTTTACTTCCTCAACTAATGTTACGATTCCATGCAAAGCTGAGTTGACTTAATTTTGTTTGTTTGTTAATTGAACAAAAAATTCTTTGGTCCTCATTGATGATCGAACCCAGGACTTTCAGGCAGTGGCGTAGCGAGCTTAACACGCGCCCGGGGCGCAATTCCTTTTTAGCGCCCCCCCATTAGAAAATATTATATGTAAAATATACCATTTGGCCCCTTTGTGAGTAGTGCACTGGGCATGATGCCCTCCCCCTTTGCCCACACCTCACAACGCCACTGCTCTCAGGTTGACAGTTTTAAAAAAAATAAATCAATAAAATTTTTTGTTCAAAAGTTTTTGTTGACATTGACAATCGCGTGGAGCTACGTACCATTAAACGTTATTTGAAAAAACTGAAATCTGACTATAATTGACTTCACGCATGACCATTTGTGGTCTACATCAATTGTGGCTATTCGCTGCGTGAACACTCTTTGCTCTATAACGGCGTTTCTCATCCTGTTTAATTGATGCGTTCCCTCAAGGGGTTACGGAAAATGTAATGCAAGGGTACGCGACGTCAGTTCATTTTCGTTTTAAACGTCCCAGAGTTTGAAGAGGGTTTTTTTGCCGCGTGACTCATCACCAAACCACGTGACCAAATACCGCATTAGAAAGGTGAGCAAATTCCAGGGTTGTTAACAATACTCTTAAATTGTATCGTCAATACCGATACCAATACTTCATGAAAATAGTATCGCCGATACCAATACAAATACTCAAGTAAAAATGTATTGCCAAAATCGATACCAATACAATACCAATACTTTTGAGAACAACAAAATAATTTTATTTAAAATATAATGAGTTCGAGTATAAAAAAAAAAGTAAAAACAATAAAATACAATGTCAAAGCATAATTTTAATTGCTAATCACTTTAGCACTTGACGGATGGCCAAGTGGTGTAGTTACTCGACTGTCGACTTCAGAGTCATGGGTTCGATCCTCGGTGAAAACAATGGGAATTTCTCCTTTACTTCCCCAGCTTTAAATAGGTACCCGACTTTAAGCTGGGGAAGTAAAGGCGGCCAGGCGTTGTGCTAACCACACCATCCCTTCATATGCCGAGTTATAGAAACAGATGAATCCCCGATGGTCCGTCAGGGCTAAGGGAACTTTAGTATTTCATCACTAGGCAGCACGTAAGAAGACCATCATTTCAAAACGATCATTCCTTAGCCTAGAATAACGTAATGGCATAAAAACACGCTCACCTAATGAAAACAGTCGCTCAACTCAGCACCAGCCGATCAACTCAGCAAAATAGTTTCTTAATGCTAAGGTAGGTTGGGTAGGGTACTAATGAAAGCATTTCTGATGAGTTATCTTCAAGATATTTATCTACTTCAGCAAAACTTTACTATTAAGCCTGTTCTGCCGCCGTGCAGTAAAACTGCACTTCTGACTGTATTGAAGCTACACCACCCTGCCAAGTAAGTCGAGTGGAAACTGCACTCAGTGCAATGCAGGCACGCTTTAAGGTTTGTTCAACTTCAGCCTTGTGATCCAAGTTGTCTTGGTGGGGAGGTGGGTGGTATTAATAATGGTAGGGTTGATGTTTATGATTACAAGTAGTGATTGAATTTATGAAGATTACTTTTAAAACAATGTATTAAAATCGTTATTGTTTTTCTGCAAATAGCTAATAGTGTAAACAAAAAAGTATTGGTATCGAGTATCGAAAATTTTTCGTTTAAAATGTATTGGCGATACACAAATCAATACTTGATACAAAAAGGATCGGCAATACAGCAAACAATACTGAAAAAGTATCGCCGATACTGTATTGGCCGATACCGATACTTCGATACTAACAACCCTGGCAAATTCCATAATGAAAAATAAACATTATTCGCGAATTAACGTATTAGAGGGTGTACCCGCGGACATACTTTCTGCACCCTTTTGGAGTACAGTCGCGCAAAAGATTGAGAACTGCTGGCCTCTATCAACGGTAGCCAAATGTTGCTCTTTATTGAATGTTGTGCCAGCTACCCTTTGTTCTCTATATTATTATTATGTATTTTTTTTTTTGTATTTCCTTCACAAAATGCTGACACATAAATATAGTGTGACTCTTTTAAGAATGTTTATGTTTACTACATAAAAACCTTAACAACAACAACAACAGAGTGGGGGAGGCCAAGGGGTCATCATGCCCCGGTCGCTACTCACAAAGGGGCGCAAAATGGTATATTTTACATATAATATCATATGGTTTTCGAATGGGTTGGGGGTGGCGCTAAACGCCAAAAAAAAAGGTATTGTGCCCCGGGGCGCGAGTTAAGCTCGCTTCGCCACTGCAACAACAACAACAACAAAAGTTTGCTCTCACCACGTGGCCACCCCCCACTGGTGTGTACTCAACAGTTTTGACGGATCTTGAGAATTGTAATACAAAACAAAAAGTTATGGAAATATTCCTTCATAAACAAAAAAAAAAATTTGAGGGGTGAAACACGTCTACAAAGCAACAAATGCACAAACATACAAACTCAGTATAGTTCATGAGTACAAATACACAAACACAATATAACTCACACACATACACACATAAGCCTTCAATATCAGTTAACCCTCCCCCCCCCCCTCCTTTTCCTCCCACACCCACAATTTGTTCAACACCATCGGCCGTGACGTCAACAAAGATTTCCCGCGGTGTAAGCAGACTGCAATTGCGCATGTCTGGAATACTGCGCCTGTCTAGAATACTGCGCATACCAGGTGATGATAACTCTGGAATACATGGCAGCACTTCACAACTCTATTCCACCATCATTAGTCTCCCATTGCTTTTAAATCAATCAATATTAGTAATAATTTTTTTGTTACTTACGTGCCCAGATTTCATGGACTTTGTATTGAATACCATGCAGGTATCGAATACCATACAGCTTAAACTCTATAATTGTCATGTACCGCGACCCAACCATGAAAACTGTTTCGTTTTCTCAAGGTCCACTGATCCATGGCCTATAACTTTGTACTGTGTATAACGGTTCTCATTTTATTACCCACACTGCCTAATTTTAAAAAGATGCTAAAATTTACCAATTGTTAAAAAAGTAATAATGAATCAATTAACTAGAGTCTTCTTAACAAAATTTCGGAACCCCTGGTAAGCAATTGTTTCATGGCCCCTATGACGACCACCCAAAGATATACATGGTCAATTAGCAATGACCCCCCCTCACCCCCCACCCTTACAAGAGGTCGACGCGTTATGACGTTACTGTATCCATTTTCACAATGCAATGAACGCTTTCATGAGCTACTTCATGTAATATGTACATGTTGTGATTTTTGCTGCGTAAAAAAAGCAAAGGCGAAAAAAAAGTAAACAATCATTTTAAAAATGTCAAAGTAATTAGTAAACTTACTTTAAAAAAAGCCACTAAAAAGTAAGCTACATGCTATATGAAAAGTAAAAAAAAAGTAAAAAAAAAAACACCAAACGATGCATAAAATAAACTATAAACTGATATAGCCAAAAGAACAAATCTCATTGGTTTATTTATTTATTGGTGTTCTATTTTTGTTGGGCCTGATTTTATTACGTGTATGAGACGAATTTCTGTAATATACTTCATTACATATAGTCAGTACTAAGAATGTAATATACCTCATTACACGTAGCCAGTACTAGGAATTTATTACTATCCCAACCGTCCGTCCATCCACCTATCCCAACCGTCAATCCATCCATCTATCCCAACTGTCCATTCATCTATCAAAACAGTCCATCCATTTATCCCAATCCATCTATTTATCCCAACCGTCCATCTATTTATCCCAACCGTCCATCCATCTAGCCCACCTTGCCAAATGACAGACAGATTTATATATATATATATAACATGGACAAATATTTGTTAGTAATAAGCACGAATACAATATATTATGTAAAAAAAATTGCCTGCAGAACAATCTTACATAAGATATTATTAATAAACAACCCGTAGTAAACACGGTTATGAAAATAAACAATATGATTGTTACACATGGGGGGTATAAATAAACAATGTGTTTGTTACAGGCGGGGTTATAAATAAACAATCTGTTTTGTTTTTTGTCTAGCACCGTGAATGAGATCTGTCCGTACCACTTCCGGTTGAGGCGGAACTCATAATGGCGGGTGCGTATTCTGGCAGAATTCAACTCCCACATCACACAATGGAGATTTTATTATAGAACGGGGGGGGGGGGGGGAAGAAGGGAGCGGGCGGGTTGGGAAGGGGTTGGTGGGGTGTCGGAAGGGAATAGGGGCTAGGGTATGATTCTTATTTCGGGTGTTTAGGACAGGATCTGAAGAAGAGGGCAAGCAGTGCGGTAAGAGAGAGAGAGGGAGGGATTGGGGTACAAATGATTCAGATCAATACCATTAACTCGCCTTATTCGGCGGCTCAGTCGCATTGACCTGGACAGAGGTGTCGTCGTTTTTTTTTTTTTCGCTTTCGTCGACAGGGAGACAATATTGGCGCCCTCCTCATCATTCGATAGCAGACTGGATGGCAAAGTGCGTCAGATACACGGCTTTCAGAGGGAAATGGAAATACACAGAGGAATTTGGTTCCTGTCCTCAGTCCTTCTGTATATTATCAGGTCCAAAAGTATTAAATCCCCCTCAACCATCCCCACCCCCACCCCATTCTTTATACGGCAAAATCATCTAAAGATCATTATAGCCCCTTCCCCTCTCCCACCTCTCTCCGGGGGGGGGGGCGGCGTGAAGGAGTGATGCTGAAACCCCTATTTTGTTATTATTCGTACTGTGGTCGGGTACTCTCAAAGTTATTATAGATCCCAGGTAAACCAATGTTGTTGGGGGGGGGGGTGTGGGGGGGAATGTGACAACCACTCAGAATAATGAAATATACGTAATTAATTAGCATGGGGTGCTTACACCTGTGCAGGGGGTTCAGGCGAGATTGATTTATCCAGTTACTGAGTTCATTTCGAATTCATTCATTTTAAAAAAAAAACAAAAATATCAAAACATGTTTTTAGAAATATATTTCTTTTGGCAGGATGAAAGCTGCATAAAAGATATTTTTAGAACACGTTGTCATGTGACATATTGAAAAAGACTCCCTCAGACGACATAGCCGTATGTCAAGTGATGACGTATGCAAGGGGATTACTCTGATGTCGCTTGCAATAAATAAACAAGTAAATAAAAACGATATAACTTGTCCTGTAGCTGGATCAAGACATTCACGCTAAGATAACATTTGTCACGTGTTCCGTGTGTCCAATAGAACACCTCCCATACTCTCAGCTTTTGATTGGATCGCATTTGTTTAAAATGAAAACGTCACAGAAGATGACGTCATTATTTATCACAAGATCTAACTCTTCCCCCCCCCATAACATGGCTGCCTCAATGGGTAACTCACGCCTGCTCCCAAAGGGCGAGGGTGGGGGGGGGGGGGAGAAACGGGTCTTTAGGTGTAGTAATCTACTATAAAATGACTGTATGGCAAAGGTGCCTTAGTTTGTAGAGATTCTATGGTGTTCCAAAATTGTCGGCAGCCGAGTGTACAGGATGAAACTGAAGGGAATTCAGTGATAAAGAAAAATGTTCAGGTAAGAAAACTTACAATCTATGACCCCCCCCCACCCCCGTCCCACACCCTCCACCCTTAATAGTATAGTAAAGAAGGTAAAATATATGTCACATGTTAATGCGTATCAAGACATACCTATGAATTGCGACGTTTTATTCCTAAACTTGGAACACCCAGAAAAAAAAATAAAATTACTAAGATCCTTTTAGTAATAGCCCAAGAATCACCTTGACCGTCAGACATTGTCCACTATACTATGTAAAATTCATACGCCAGGTTCTCCAATATAAATAAAAGAAAGGTTTATAAATGTATTCGTGTTAAGAATAAGTTAAAAAAAAACTTGTGTATTTTTAGGACAAGTTGTCATGTGACATATTAAAAAGACTCACGCAGACGATATGGCCAATTTTTCAAGTTACACCGTTTAAAAAAAAATAATTTAGTTACTTTGATAACTACGTCTATCCCAATTAGCTAAATGCCAACATTCACAGCACGGACTAGGATAGATAGACACGGGTCCAACTTATGTTGAGAAATATTTATAAAAATAACGTTATAATGATGTAGACAATTAGTAAAAAGATCAATGTTGTCTGCTAGTCAGACGGCGCCTAGCAGACGATAGAAATATAACATTACAATTTTCATGTGTGTGGGAAAAGAATATTGAGGGAAAGTTTTTTGTATTATGTTAATTAGAAACAAAGGGTAATGATCCCTAAAAAAAAAATGGGTCACAACGAAATATGTGTAGGTTAATGAGTGCTGTAATACCATTAATTAAATTGTCTGACAAGCAAATATGATAGCAGCGACGGATGATTACGAAATATGGCGATGGGAGGGGGGTGGGGTTAAAGGCTCAACAGGCCTCCTACCCAGGTACCGCTCTATACGCCGAGATATTGCATTCAAAATACATCAGCGGTTTTCAGCGGTTAGTCTGTATCGGACACTAAAATCGGAATTTCATTTTTTTTAAGCTTAACACTCGCAGCCATTTGTATATGGAGAGACAAACAAGACGACCTCTTAAGTGCGAGGGGGGTGTGTGTGTGTGGGGGGGTTCCTCACTCTTTAGGGGCTGGGAGCCTTACTCTTTAGTGTGAGGGCGGGGGGGTTCCTCACTCTTAAGTTAAGGGTTAGGTGGGCCTCAATCTTATGTGAGGGGACCGCTTTGTGATCGTTTGTGAGTATTATCGGGTTAAAAGGAATTATCATTTGGGAGGTAGAGGGGGGTGAGGGGCGATTTTTTCAAAATGTTTTAATGGGGGACACAATATTTTAAGCAAGCAGCCGCCTTTGACAGATTAAGTTTTTTTTTAATTGCAGATCACCCACGTGAACTTTAAGCCTAAGGACCCGAATACAGGCACTTTTGAGTTGGGCATTTCACAACCATGGGCGTCGCTAGGAATTTTTTCCAGGGGGGGGGCAAATAACAATTTTATGACATTTTTTTTAAATGTAAGGGGGGGGGGGAAGCAAATGCCCCCCCCCCCTCTTATATGACATGTAGAGGGGGTGGAAATGACCCTCCCCCTTGCCCCCCCCCCCCATGAATACGCCCATGTTCACAACTATCTTTTTCCTAGCTTTCCCCTCCCATCCCAGAAACGTAAGAACGTTGCTACCCCTTACAGTTGGAGAACCACCGGTTAAAAAAAAAAATCATTGGATCAAATTTACAACTCGCCACTATATTGTCACAAGGAAAAAAAGAGGAGACACAGCAATGTATATGAATGGGCGTCTCCACTTCAAATAATTTCAGTCCTTTAATAGAATCCAAGGGCGGTGACCTTAGCTGGTCATTTTGAACATCACATTTTTTTTGTAGGTGAGTGAGAAAACTAAAGAGATTGGTATTATCACGGAAAGCGAAAAAAATATCTGTTATTAACAGTGAAACTGTCTCTCCTAAATTGAAGCTTAATGGTCAGCAGAGGTCTGAAAGAGATAAAACACACGGGACGAGTTGAAAGGAAATTTTTGTAAAAAAAAAAAAGAAAATCACAAAAGATGTGAGGGTCTTTATTTAAGTGAAGGAGTTTTAATTGGAAGAGTAGCCGCATGTATGTGGTCATTTGGGGGTCGATGTGTGTCTGTGTGTGGCTATGTGTGTGTGTGTGTGTCTGTGTGTGTGGAACGAGGGAAGAGGGGCGGTGAAAGATGTCAGAGCCACGGATACGATTGGTGAAGGGATTAACTGGATGGTGTGGATTGAGTGGATGATGTGGATAGAGTGGATGGTGTGAATTGAGTGGATTGTGTGGACTGAGTGGATGATGTGGATTTAGTGTAATGTGAAAAAAAAACAATAACATTGAACAGCGCTTATTCGGTGCGCATTTCTGCGCTAGTGGATCATCTAAATAAGCTCCAGCATAAAAAAAATAAAAAAATAAAAAAAAAAATCACACAAATTACAAGGAAAAAAAACCGACTTTTAGAGTCAATAAAGTTGGGTTTGCTTTACAAAATAGAATTTATTTTCAAACATTTCGTTCGAAAACTTTGGAGGCATTCACTAATACTATAGTCTTGATGTTCTCCAGGCCAGTTATTTTGGACTTCCTGTTTTCACCCCCCCCCCTCGCCCTTCCCCGCCAATCACGATTAGATGTTATTAACTAATAAGTTGTCTGGCTTTCGGTTAAATATTCCTTTTGATTTCTTTGAAGAAACAAAAGAGGCAGATACACGCACACACACACACACACACATTTGGCAAGTGCCCCAGGCGATGATATTGATGTCCCGATACACTAATTCAATAAATGAAGGTTGCGCGCACACTGTTTTGTCCATTGTGTACTTTTTATAAAGTGCTTTCTTCTGTGCCTCAAGGTGCCTGTCATCCGGTGAGAAACTTAGAGCTCAAGTCGACCGGGAGTTATTTTCGTCCCTGTATGTAAACGGCTTAACACCACGGCAGTGTTACAAGAACTGACGCAACGATCGCTATAACAATTTCATAGTGGTAAGATTGACGTCAAAAAGAGAGAGAGAAAGAGAGAGAAGAAGAAGAAGAAGAAGGGTGGACCTTACATTAGTTACCGTGTTCTTCAAAAGTAAACCGGCCAGCCAGAAGAGAACTAATATTAGCAGACGACTCAACAAAAAAAAATCTCGACGGAATTGATCATAATCAACTCATCCACTCATTTTTTACAATTTTTTTTTATTTTTTCGCATCCTGAGTTCGGGAGTTCGGTTCAATGGATGACGCGAGACATCCCACTCATCATCAGCTTGTGTTTAACTGGACCTGGATAAGAAGGAAATAATACAGGGGCGGAATATTCAGAGATATCTAGATGGGCGTGGGGGGGCTATGACCATAAAAAAATTGTGGGGGGGGGGGGGGAAATCATTTTCGTGGTAAAGGGATTAGGACAACAGAAGAGAAAGTTGTCGCCAATTAGAATCAGCAGTTCTAGGGTTGGTGTAGGAGAGACTGGCATTTAGACAGGTAGGACCAAGAGTAGTAATTTACATTGAGCATATCACTATTAGTCATTGCTCTTTTCACAGGCTAGAAAAGTGGGGGGGGGGGGAGGCCTCGCAAGCATCTGTTAAATTGGGGCCCGGCAATTCGTAAGGTCCGGCCCTGCACTCCATTCTCGTCCCGCCCCTCAGTCTGATCCTCCTGTCAAATTAGTTCCAGCCCCCCACCCCTGCGTGAGACTAAAAATGAATATAATAATAATTATGGGATATAACGTTGAGATCTAAATATTACGATGTTATAGAGGATGAAGACTTTCGGGACTAGGGGCGGGGCAGAGAGGGATTTGTTATGGTGCGGGAGTCGGATATTGCTACGACACTAACGTATTGATGGCACAGTAGCGGCGGGTGGTGGGGGTGGAGAGGGGGTTGTTATCAAAGTTTCGCTGTCAAAATCCCATTTAACTCAGGCTGTAATATCCGTTTTGAACTGATGTTAATGGATAGCTAGCTACAAATGGGATGTTCTTCTACCAATGGGATTTTCTTCTACCAATGGGATGTTCCTTTACAAATGGGATGTTCCTCAACAAATGGGATGTTCATCAATAAGGATGTGTTGTACATGTGATGGGACGATACCGTATTGTATATCGAAGTCGAAAATAATTGTCGATATTTGTCTAATTTTACGATTCCGATACAGGTGATTAACGGTACAGGTAGAAAGTTTGAGAAACAGGTAAGAATTTGTCGAATCTGATACTCACGAACTTCTGATTATTCGTATTCGTGATTCCAATAATTCGTCTCAACGCTACTGCTGACGGAAAAAAAAAGCAAACAAAGACATGAAAAAAATATCACTGACAGACAGATAGACAGACGGAGTGGTAATTGATTTTATAGGGACGCCAGGATAGTCGGTCTTCCTCCCCCCCTTACTCCCTCCCTTAGATTTATGTCGTAGCGTTGTAGGAGTCGTGGGAGGTCAGCTATTAGGGTCCAACAGCTGCAAACCAGATACATATTTTACACCCTATATAGTAGTCAGCCCCTCGACCACATAGAAAAGAAATTAAAACCGGCCCCCAATGTACTCCCTTCCCGCCCCCATACAAACACAGATAGGTAAAAAGTACAAGGCAGCCATAGAAAAATGTCACTCGTTTTGTACAGTTACACTAAAACTACATCAAAACAATTAGCCCGTGAGTTGAGAAAAAAAAAAACTAATAAAGTTTGGAAAGAAAGGGGGAAAAATACTCGAGTTAAATTAATGAGGAAAAGATTGAGACGAATGGGAGACAAAACAGAAAGTAATAAAAAAGGAAGACATGGAAGGAGACGTTTGGTCAGGTGTAGTCATGAATGCGTGTTTTAAGTTGTGTGTTCTAAGTTGTGTGTTTTTGTGTTTTGTGTTTTAAGTTGCACGTTTTGTGTTGTGTGTTTTGTGTTGTGTGTTTTGTGTTGTGTGTGTTTTGTGTTGTGTGTTTTGTGTTTTGTGTTGTGTGTTTTGTGTTGTGTGTTTTGTGTTGTGTGTTTTGTGTTGTTTGTTGTGTGTTTTGTGTTGTGTGTTTTAAGTTGTGTGTTTTAGGTTGTGTGTTTTAAGTTGTATGTTTTGTGTTGTATGTTTTGTGTTGTATGTTTTGTGTTGTATGTTTTGTGTTGTGTGTTTTAGGTTGTGTGTTTTAAGTTGTATGTTTTGTGTTGTATGTTTTGTGTTGTATGTTTTGTGTTGTATGTTTTGTGTTGTATGTTTTATGTTGTATGTTTTGTGTTGTGTGTTTTGTGAGCTAAATTACTGGAACCTAGTAAGGTCTCATGGTGGGAAGTGTGTAGCCTGGAATAGATCGCGGCTTGTCAGGGTGTGACTTTTTTGATGCGCAGATTGAAAATGTTTATCCACTGCTTTTGCCAGAGGCTGTTAGATACTGTCTCCATAGTGCCTCTTTATCCATTGCATCCTCATTACTAGTAGAAGAATCAATATCGCCACTACAGGCACTGATACATTACCTGGTTCAATAGACTGCATTCATCAATACAGGCAAGACAACATCTTTACCTGTTCCAATAGCCTGCATTCATCATTACAGGCAAGAAAACATCTTTACCTGTTCCAATAGCCTGCATTCATCGTTGCATGCAATATATCAACTAAGGCAAACCTTACGTCTAGAAATAATACAAGTAAAAAACACAATCCTGCCAGAAAGACCACGTGATCTAGTCCTCCATTCATTGGGTGATGGGTCCAATCATCTCGGATTGAATTTATCTCTTATAACTTGTAATTCTACTGAGACATAAGTGTAAATGGACATGACAAACTTTTCATTCACGTAATGTCAACATAGACATTTCTGTTGTTATTGTCGTCTTGGCACGGAAAATATGAATGAGGTATATTACATTGAATAAACCAAGATAATTATTACATGAATTAAGTGCACGACAATTCAATTTATATTAAATGAACAAAAGGCAGAAAAATAAATCAAATGCAAACAAAGAACTCGTTGCGTTTACAAAGTGAGCAGATAAAGTAAATGCATTCGTTTAGTCTGATTAAGTGAACGCATTAAGCAAATCATTATCCCAATCAACAAATTATATCAGGTATGAGGATAGAAATCTAAATGTATAAGCTTTTTTTTTTTTAAAAAAAAATAAATTCTTGTTATAACTCCCTGAAGGTTGGTGCATGGCTTTAGACAGAAAACCTAGCCCCCATTACCCCAACTGACCACTTCTCCCCCCCCCCGCCCCCCCAAAAAAAGGACTTTTCCCTTGCGGCAAAACAAATAAATACAAAATAAATACATAAATTCAAAAGCAATAGGGTACACCTTTTCCACTCCCACCCCCAATCTCTTGGCCCCCTGACAGCTGTACGGCTGACATCTCCCTCCCCGTCTAGGTCCTTTTTTTTTCATATTTGTAGCGACTTCGTACATTTTCACTATAGCCAAGACTGTGGTTACCATGACAACAATATCGAAGACATGGTTACACTGTTATAACGCCGATTGAGACAGTATAATGAATTAATAACTTCTGATTCATTAATTTGTAAATACTTTTTTCTTTAGTTCCATTCCCCTCCATCTGTCTGTCTGTCTGTCTGTCTCTCTCTCTCTCTCACTCTCTCTCTCTCTCTCACTCTTTGAACTCTGTTTTTCAGTCCGCGAGTTCGATTGATGCTAAATGCAAAACATGAGAAATTCTCATTTTACTGTTTCGGCATCTACGTTCAAACGTACTGTAATCGGAGATTAATTGTGAGATACTCTCTGTGCATCTTTTCAATATGCCAACGCCTTAATCTGAAATAATCTCTAACTAACCCCATCCGGTGTGCCGACCTCGTATTTCATTGAACAAAGTAATTATAGCGTCGCGGCTTTCTATTAGATTAAGAAAGGAAACTAAATGAACATTTCTAGGAAAAACATTTCCAGGAAGGAAACAAAATGAACATTTCTAAGATAAACATTTTCAGGAGGGCAAGTAAATGAACATTTCTGGGAGTGTGTTATTTAAGTATCCCTGGCTTGCCAACCACAGGTTGGATCAATCGGGTAGCTTGCTTTCCAATGGGATGTATGGCAGTTTCCGTTATGCTGACGAACATAGCGAGTTTGAGCTCACGGACTAGCTCTCTGCCCGCAGTTAAACTGGGAGAGTTCAAAGAGAGAAAGAGTTTAAAGAGAGAGAGAATCAGATAGATAGATAGATAGAGAGAGAGAGAGAGAGAGAGAGAGAGAGAGGGAGAGTTCAAAGAGAGAGGGAGAAAGAGAAATAGAGAGAGAGAGAGACAGTTCTAAGAGAGTTCAAGGAGAGAGAGAAAGAGAGAGAGTTCAAAGAGAGAGAGAGAGGGAGACAGTTCAAAGAAAGTGCGAGAGAGTTCAAAGAGAGAGAGAGAGAGAGAGAGAGAGAGAGAGAGAGAGAGAGAGAGAGAGAGAGAGAGAGAAAGAGAGAAAGAGAGGAATGAAATGGAACTAAATTAACATGTTTAGGAATAAGATTCAGGAGATAATTCACGCCATCTGAGGTGTAGGGAAACACTGAATACTCCAACCGTCACATTTAACATTCTGTCTATCCGTCGACGCTTGCAACATACTTGTGATAATTTGTCGACGCAGTAATTCTTTTTCTCATTTTAAAAAATCAAATCGATGGTTCAAAAGATGTGGTGTGTGTGTGTGTGTGTTTACTATTGTGTCTTTTTTTTTTAAGGGGGTCAGTATTACTACTATAAATATACTCTCCGATATATCACATTCAGTAATATCTTATTGTAAACGTACTTGATTCATAGACTATTTATAGACATAAAACACTAAGATTAAGACAGACTTTAAAATACAGACGGCAAAATAAAATACGAAAATACAAAGTTAACCTAAGTGAGTAAATTTGTTTTAGTCTTTAGGCTATTGCACACTATGTTGAACGGACCGACAGGAAACAGGCGCCCAGCATTTCCAATTTACAGATATAAGCAGACGATTGACTCCCACCAACTACATCCCCGCCCGTAGCTCCTTTTTAATTAATCTCACGTATCCACATAACTTCCGTCTGACTTTTAAAAAAAATCGATACCTTATATTTTTTTCAATTACCTAAATAAATATATCGTAGTTCTACTTAAGTGAATTGTTCGGTAATCGATTCCTACTTAAATGGGCACAAAAGTCAAAAATACAAAAAAAAAAAATGACCTCATTGAGTCAACAAGGATTCGGTTTTTCCCGATAATCAATTTAGACAATCGATGGTGGAAAAAAAAACAGTTTTTTTCATAAGTGGCTACAGAAAGAATAAAGTCTGAAAAAAAATAAGAGAAGTTAATCTAGTATCGTCAATTTTTTTCCATGTCCCTGGAGATAGCATCGATACCAAGGGCAAATAAAGTCCCGCCACTTGGATTATAATAGATTTGGCTCACTCCTTTACTTCATCCAGCTTTTTAATTAACTGGGAGGACCATCGGGGATTCCCGCCCTTAGATTTATTCCCCAGGATCCAATCTAAAAATAGATAACGATATCCGTAGATAGTTTGATTTGTGGTCATTTAAAAAAAAATAAAATAAAATGTCAGTTTTAAAAGAAACAAGTACTTTAGATTTATAGTAGAAATCGTGTCGATAACTTGATCAAAAATAAATATTTGAAACACCTTTTGAAAATGTCGGTCAATAACCGCAGTTCTCACGCTTTTTTTCGAGACTGTACCCGTCACAAAATAGTTCTTCATAATTCTTGTTTGTTTAAAACGAAAACCGAATATCTCTGCTTACCCCTGCATAACCCCTTCCCGTACCCCCCCGACTGAGAACCGTGGGTCTGTAATATAGGTAAAGCCCAGTGGTTCAGCCCTTAGACCCCTGGGTTACGCGTATCCCCGACTGAGAACCGTGGGTCTCTAATATTTATGAAGCCCAATGGATGAACTCTTAGATGAGACGTCGGCGGACGAGTTCATTTATTTATACTCATTCGCTGACAAATTTTTACAACACTGGTTTGGTTTAGGGCTAATTACTACATGGTAAGGGACAGGCCATGCTGTTCCAGCGGTAACTTTGAACTGTCATCGCTGTTGACTTGTTCGTGAAGTCCTTGTAAGGATGAGATGAAATCTCCTAGATCCTATAAACCACTAATGGGACGGTTTTTATGGTGCCCTTCTTTCATCCCCACCATAGCCGATAGTGCAAGGACCATAGAGGCACCTCGGGTGTTGTATCAGGGACTTTCACTATGACCGGAGAGATCCATTGGTCCTCTCCGGAGATCGAACAATTAGAGCATATTTTATAAACACCTTTCCACAATTTTCAGTACGTCACAGGTCTATTTCGAGACATGACTAACGCACGCCTTGGTCGAATTTTATTAGGTAACAAAAGAAATTGAGATGTATTGATTTGTTGCGTTTTATTCCAAAGTATAGCAAAGATGCCATATATAGTTGGATGGAGTTAAGGCACTTTTAGCCAAACGGTGACACTTTAAGTCACAAATGGCTTGTGTCAGGGATGGCTGGATGGTCTTTCTTTTATAACACCAACTTGTCAGGGATGGCGATGGTTGTTTTAGTTTATTTCTTTATTGTAATTACTTTCTTTAATTACACAACTTATACAAGTTCACAACACTTCCTTTTTATAAATCAAGATCTTTATTGAATGATCTAAAGCACCAATATACAATAGTAAACATCAAATATTAAATCAAGTCTACACAATAAATTGCTATATCAATTATCCCTACAGTCAATACAACAAAACACTTCTTACTACCCCTTCATTCCTTCCTAATTAACTACCTTCTTCAAACCTAGCCAAAAACTACACTGCCCCCCTCTTTCTGTCGTGACCTGTATATCTCCGCGTCCCTACAACTGACCAACGCTGTCCCTTTCGCCCCGCCTTCCCCCTGTCTAATTACGTAACATCTAACTCTACACGCTGCTGCTATTAATCATCAGTCCTGACCTATTTTCACTGTCCGTGCGATTCGTTTGTCTATCTATCTATCTATCTATCTATCTATCTATCTATCTATCTATCTATCTATCTATCTATCTATCTATCTATCTATCTATCTATCTATCTATCTATCTATCTATCTATCTATCTATCTATCTATCTATCTATCTATCTATCTATCTATCTATCTATCTATCTATCTATCTATCTATCTATCTATCTATCTATCTATCTATCTATACAATATGTCTGTCTATCTATGTCTATCTATCTACTTTCACTGTCCTTACAGCTTGAATTAATTATCATTTAAGGTTCATGACGAATAACAAGAAGTATGCCAGCACTGCAATCATACACCAATGGTCTTTAAAATCCTTTCTGGCACAGATGTAAAAATAAATGTAATTTATCAACGGAACGTTTTATGCCAGGTAATCCGACGAGACGTCGGCAGTTTATTGTTTATTGATAGAAAGTAGTCCTAGCTTGATAGTAGTAATGCCAGACTGGATTCACGCTTCACACTGAGCGTTGCATTATGAGATCCGGTGATTGATACATCGATCTTACAGTATCGGTGATTGAATATTCTGGTATCGTTTTTTCATGCATCGTTACTGAGGTTTCTGTGATTTCCATATTGATATTTCGATACTTGGGATAGGCTCGTCGATATTCTGTAATCGGAGATTAATACGGTGAAAGGTATAATTTTGAAAGAAACCATTTCAGTAGCAAATTACATAGTGAAACTTTTCACAATTATTTAGATACTTTCTACGGCTAGATACAGAGACTACAGTATTCCACCATGGTACTATGATTAAAGTACCTGTCATTGATCAGTGTCCAGCAAACTAAGCGGTTGATTTTCTGGCCCCATGAGCCCCATGAGGTTGTATGCGTTCGGTGAAAAGTCTCTAGCTGTGTATTAAGTATGTCATAATCTATACATGAGCTCCCTGTATGAAGGGATGTCAATCTCATAGATTCTATACTAGTAACGGTTTTTTTGTTACATTTTCCCTATAGTCTAAGTGCAACGGCCATGGATCCACTACGGGAGGGAACTTTCACCATGACCTGAAAAAGTATTCATAGATCGAACACAGGACCCTCAGATCTTTAGGTGAGCCCTTTACCGCACGACCACCCTTCAAAATCCATGTCCTATCATTATCATGACATATATATATAAACATCTCTATTTTCCTTTCATCTAAAAATATTGCGGTCGGCCATGCTATCATCATTTATTAGAGTGACCTGCAAGAAACCGATTACTGCAGGCTACATGATTAGATTTAAAAAAAAAATAGGAGTAGCAATAATCGTTAAATTACTTGACTGAGTGAACATCATCTGTCAACCTGCACATCCAGGTTGGATATTCAGCAGTTAAGTTCCCTTAGCCCTAAAGGGACATCGTGTCAGATGAAGTGTTGAATTCATCTGTTTCTGTAACCTCGGAATATGAAGGGATTGTGTGGTTAGCACAACACCCAGCCGCCTTTAATTCCCCAACTTAGGTTGGACTTGAGGTATTTAAACCAATTTTCACCAGGATCTGACAAATGCACTTGGTTCTCACCGAGGATCGAACCTGGAACCTCAGGTCAACAGTTGAGAACTCTACACCGGTCAGCCTTCCGTCTCTCAATGTTCATCAGAGAGTATTAATTATTTCTTGCAGTATGAAATGGATTTAACGGGCCCGCAATGTGCACGAGATTTAATGACCCGCAATGTGCACGAGATTTAATGTTCCCGCAATGTGCACGAGATACAATGGCCCCGCAATGTGCACGAGATTTAATGTTCCCGCAATGTGCACGAGATTTAATGTTCCCCGCAATGTGCACGAGATTTAATGGCCCCGCAATGTGCACAAGATTTAATGTTCCCGCAATGTGCACGAGATTTAATGTTCCCGCAATGTGCACGAGACTCAATGGTCCCGTAATGTGCACGAGATTCAATGGCTCCGCAATGTGCACGAGATTCAAATGCCCCGCAATGTGCGCGAGATTTAATGACCCCGCAATGTGCACGAGATTTAATGGCCCCGTAATGTGCACGAGATTTAATGTTCCCGCAATGTGCACGAGATTTAATGTTCCCCGCAATGTGCACGAGATTTAATGGCCCCGCAATGTGCGCGATATTTAATGGCCCCGCAATGTGCACGAGATTTAATGTTCCCGCAATGTGCTTGAGATTTAATGTTCCCGCAATGTGCACGAGACTCAATGGTCCCATAATGTGCACGAGATTCAATGGCCCCGCAATGTGCACGAGATTCAAATGCCCCGCAATGTGCACGATATTTAATGGCCCCGCAATGTGCACGAGATTTAACGGCCCCGCAATGTGCACGAGATTTAATGTTTCCCGCAATGTGCACGAGATTCAATGGTCCCGTAATGTGCACGAGATTTAGAGTACTCACCTCTGCCCATGATGTAAGAGTCTACAGATGTTTATTGTGATCTATTGAATTATTGATTTTGTTTGTTCAGTCTTCGGTTTATACAATTTTTTTTACACCAACCTCCATCTCGTTTTTTTTAAACTGCTAGCTAAATAACTCTTTTTGTTTTAAAGAATCTATAACACAGTGGCTTTAATTATTTGAAAAAACAATGTGTATAATTACATTAAATGGAAAAAATAATTAAGAAAAATACGTTTTCTTTAAATATTTTAACCAGATTGCTTCAAAGTTCGACGTGACCCTAACATTAGGGTCCTTACACACCAACTGATGATGTCATTTGTAATTATTATTTTTTTTTAACGAAAAAGTACACCTTTTTAAGCACTTTTTTTTTTATTAATTTTCCAGCGAAAATGAAGCAGAAAATGTTTCATTAACAAAATGTTATTGATGAATAATAATAGTTCGATAACAACAGCACTAATTCATCCATGTTGTAAATCCAGTCTTTCATTGAAACGGAGGAATAAACTATAATATTTCAAACAAACTGATAAAATAAAAAAATTGATCAATTTTTCTCGCCATCATTCTACTAAGTGGGGAAAAATCTGATAATTAAAAACCCAGAACTAGCGTTAAAAAAAATTTTCTCACGCGAAATCAAACTCAAACGTTTTATGACGAAAATGATGATGATGATGGTGATAATGTTGCTGTAATGCTATCAATCTCTGCATTATGGAAAGTGTTTAAATGTAAGAATAAAACATCAGACAATAATAATAATAATAAAAGTAATAATAAAAAATTGCAAATTAACGCATTCATTTGGGGGCTGACGTAAAAAAACGATTTTTTTTTTTTAAATTTTTAAATTAAACACACACAAAAGAAAGAAAAGAAGATATGAAAAATTGATATTTGAAACACACACACATACAAATGGGGGCGGACAGGTACACATACAGAGAAACACACACACACACACACACAAGGGGAGTTGATACACACATTTAATGTTAACGTAACTGTCAGCTGCACAAATTTCGATGTGTGGGGGGGGCGGGGGGAATGTGTGGTGGCGCTGAATGAGGCGTTCACTGCCTCAACATTCCCCCCCCCCAACCCAGCAGCCCCCACCCCACCATGAGTCATGCGAATGGAAGCATCTGTTTATCGGTGGAAGTATTTGTCCGAGTCGAGAGAGAGAGAGAGAGAGACAGAGAGAGAGAGACAGAGAGAGGGACAGAGACAGAGGCAGAGAGAGAGACAGAGAGTGAAAGAGACAGAGAGAGAGAGAGAGAGAGAGAGAAAGTGGGAGACAGAAAGACAGAGAGAGAGAGAGAGAGAGAGAGAAGAATGAATGAGCATGTCATCAACAATGCTTTTTTTCTCAATTCTCTAAACTTTGAGTGCGCACATACAACTCGTCGCGCATGCCTGTTTCCTAATCAGTTCTATATACCGTTAAATTACGCACATGCTTTTTTTTAAATCTCCTTCCAAAAGTCGCACACAGTCACCAGTTTTTAACGCAGACAGATTTCAGAAAACTGAAGCGGAACATTGGTCATAAATGGTAATCTAACCTACGGAACTGAATTTTATCGCTTTTACCATTACCTATAACTTTTGTAAGGAAAATGGTGTGTGTTTTTTGTTTTTTGTTTTTTTGGTCCATGCTATTAGACATATTTCACGAAATCGTGATTAATTTGGGACAAAATTTTGGTTAGATCCGAAAAAAAAGTATGCAGATAACTAGTTAGTAAATATCAGACAATTATCTAAACAGACAGACCAAATAGCTTCACAGACAGACAATAAGCTCAGCTAACAAACAAACCGTCTGGCTATAAAGAGTGACGCTGCATACATATGGCCAGGCATGTCCCGATGAAATAATTAGCCGGTTACTCCTACTGGGTTGGAGTGTGGGGTTTGTGGGGGCGGGGGTACAGGTCGGATAGGTAACGAGACGGGAAAACCCGATCAATGAATACAATGAAGCGGTGGGCCCACTGTCATCGTCATAGTGTTTCCGAAGGCAGTGGGTGGGCAGGCACATCTTTTGGAAGTCACGTGGTACAAGCAGACGATACACACACACACACCATCCAAAGGGGGCCGAAAATCAGCTGATTAAAGGAGCCGTGACGACGTTATTAGGGAGGGAAGGGGGAGGGAGAGGGGCCTTGAGCAAATGAATATGTGCTGAGCCTTCCACCCCTTTCACTTTCCCCCCTTCACGCATCACATTGAAAAGCAAAATGATCGATTGGCGTTACCCCCTTGTTTCCCTTCGGCCTTCACTCGCACAGACGGCCATAGTCTTCATTTGATGTTACATGCTCTTTGTTGGCATTATGGTGGGTTGTCGTGGCTACACCGTTCTAGATTATGGGGTGTCATGCTCCGTGGTTGAGCGCATACTTTACAGGAATATGAACATTTGTATTTGTTAGGAGCGTATCAGCATGCCTAATGTTTATGGGATAAAGTCGCAGCTTGTCTAATTACTTGTATATGTGTGTGTCCAGTAGTGCCTCTTTCGGCACTGCACTTTCGGCTAAATCATGGATGAAAGAGGGGCAGCAATAAATGCTTCATAGGGCGCATAAAATATAATAATCACATTTTTTCAAGGAGTTTGGTAATTCATGATAAGAAATGTGGTTGATGTTTAAACTTAGGCTGGTAAAGAAAAAATGAAAGTTGTTGGTAGCGAAAGAAGGTAAGCATATACACCCCCTCCCCCCCCTCCGCCCTCGTGCAGGTATTAATTGTCACTCAACTCACACCTGACACAAAGAACGATCGCTGTGATGCTAAGCTGACACCGTCACGGTGACAACCTGTGGACTTATCCTGTCAGAGTGACCACACGCAGCTTCACGTGTGACATAAACCAATGGTTTATCTCTCCAAACGTTTCCATTAATTAAGCAACTCTTGGAAGAACCGAAAACGTTATTTCAACATGAAATGAATGCAAAAACATACATGTGCGCACGAAGCTATTGTTGACATTCGTTGTATCATATTTGTTAATTGGACCACAATGAATGCGGCAAAACACACACACACACACACACAAGGGGGAGATAAACAGAAACCTTTACTCAACGCAGCCAGCTAAGGTTTCCTGCATGTCTGATCTCCCCATTCTTCAAATTTTTTCCCCCCTGTCCACCCATCCACCCACCCCTTTCCCATCGTCCCTTGTCAACCCGTCGGTCCGTCCGTCCGTCCAGCTGATAGACTTGTCGATCTGAACAAATATTTGGTACATTTAGCCTTCTATCTATTCCATGCTAATGTCTTTTCATTTATTCATCTGCTCTCTCTCTCTCTCTCTCTCTCTCTCTCTCTCTCTCTCTCTCTCTCTGTTGCATAGGCCTTCATCATCCAATCTTCTCTGTCTATCTCTCCCTCTCTCTCTCTCTCTTTGATATTTTTTTCTTCAATTTAGAGCAATTTTTGTGTATGTGTCTCCCCTCCCCCCCATCCCCGATACACAAGCCCTGGTCTGGTCACATTTTTATCCATTTCATCTGATCATCGATCTGTCTATCAATCCCTCTTCTTTAACCCCCTCCCCCCAATCTCCCATCCTCCATTTCTCGGTTTCATCGTTTCTCTATCCATCTTTATTTTTCTTGTTTAACCCCCCCCCCTCCCGTTCCCATTCCAAAGTATCATACCCCACCCCCCCCCACCCGCCTGAAAAACCTTTCCCTAACTTTGCCTCATAAGCCTGTATCTATAACTAGTTTTATGCTTTATTTTCTTCTTCTTCATTCCTAAGCGCCCCATCTCCCCCCCCCCACTCAACCTTGCCGCCCCTTCCCCCCCCCCAACCCGTCTTATCTTAAACTATCATTTCCACTTTTTATTTGAAGAAAGAAAGAAGAAAGACAGAGCGCGATAGAAATAAATAAAACGCAAACACAGCCATCTTAATCCGCGAGAAACGATTTCCAATGGAAGGGCCGATCTTGTCCCTACCCCTTCCCCCTTTCCCCCGGGCTTTTAACTGTTTCCTTATATATGTATATATATATGTATGTCTGTGTATGTATGTATGTGTATATGTATACATTCATTCATTCACTCTACCTTGTTTCTTGTTTATAATGCAAATAATGGGGGGGGGGGGAATTAAAAAAAACGAAAAAAAGAAAATTCTTAAGTTGATTTTTTTTTCGTTTCAATCTAACACTGTGTCTTAGGGCGTAGCCCGTTTTTGTGTTCATTTGAAGTTAAGGAATAGATGAGAGAGAGAGAGAGAGAGACAGAGAGAGAGAGAGAAAGAGAGAGAGAGAGAGAGAGAGAGAGAGAGTAATCCAATTCCGAGACAGTTAAAGCATACACTCACATATTTATAAAAAAAAACACATACACTTGAATTCCTATTTTACGTGTATTTAGTAAAACGATTATTCAACATTTTCAGTTTACGGAACTGTCAAGAAAATGAAATAAGATATAAATACATATGAACGATGTTAGAATATATTGACATTAAAACTGGCTAGTGTGAAATAAAAAACTCAGACATTTTATAAATTATTCTTTATTTTCTAACTTCTCATATGTCAATAAGTGTCATATGTGTACATAAAGCTAATTTGTTTCGTTGGACAAACCCATATATTTATTTTTATAAGATCGGTTGAGCTTTGTTCATGGTGTAACAGTATAAAACAACTTCCTGGTAGTTGTTCTTATATATATATATATATATATATATATATATATATATATATATATATAATGACCAATATTTGCTAGTTGGCCGATGTCTGACCAGTGTGACCACAGCTGACCCATGGATCGAAACATCAGCAGCCAACACCTCACCATTCTACAGGAACAGACAATAGCTTATCGGGCAGAAAAAATAGACAAAGTGCGATCTATTTGATATAGCATTATGATAGACGAACGGTGAAATGTACTTCCCCCCTCCCCTCCCTTCCCCGTCCCCCCCTTGTGTTATAATTAATCTATAGACCAACGGTTCTCAAAAGTTTGGGTCGGGACCCCCCCCCCACCCTCGGCAACTTGTGAATCATGGAAGAATTGTACATGGGTCATGACAAAATAAAAAAAAAAATAAATTACGCAGTGGTTACTAAACCAGCAAACTGGAATAATTATTTTTTTTTTCCGCCGACCAGCAATAGATGTGCGCATGCGCGACTAGGCAGACTCCGTATTATTTTTTTTTCGGGATCCGGCTATAGATATTGCGCCTAACCCTATTCCTAACCCTATTCCTAACCCTATTCCTAACCCTATTCCTAACCCTAATCCTAACCCTAAGCCTAAACCTAACCCTAAGCCTAACCACAACCCTAGCCCTAGCCCAGAAAACAAAAAAAAATGCAATAATATGCAGTCCGAGTCCGTCATGTCGCGCATGCGCACATCTATTGCTGGTCGGCGGAAAAAAAATATTCCATTATGCTGGCGAGTAACATTTGCGAAAAAAAATTAATTGCTGGATTAATGTATACATAAATGCAGCTCAATATTTCTGTGCTTAAAAAAAAAAAAACCCTAAAAGATTGTTTCTCTTCAAAGTGAAAGAGAAGATTCTCTGTAAAAAAAATTGATGACGTTTCTAATTTTTCTTTTATTGAAGTTTTCGTTAGCGAAAAATGAAACAACAAATAAACAAGTTGTTTGTGTTTTTTTGAGTCGTGAAAACATGTCAGTTGTCATAATAGATCGCAAAGTGTAAACACATTTGAGAAACACGGCGATAGACCAACAGATATATTGACTCAGCTATGGATCTGCATTCCTTGAACCAAACAGAGAAACGTGTTTGAAAAAAAAAGAACAGAACATATATCTAAGAGATAAGTTGCGAAAACCCCCCCACACATTTGTAAAAAAAAAAATAATAATAAATAATCTCCCAGCAAATGGTGGATCTAGTCTCGATGGAGATAATTCATTTTAATTTCACTTTTCAGTAAAACTAATATGTCACGTAAAAAGACTTATAATTATCTCCCCATGTGATTAGATTTCACTATATAATTACCTCCCTTTGGTTCTCCTAACAAATATAGATCTTTCATTTCGCGCAGAAGTAAGAAGGAAATTGGAAGAGGGAGAAAGCGAATACTTATTTTTTTAAAAAAAAGAATAAATAATAAAAAATGAGACAGAGAGAAAGACAGATAAAGGAATAATGTATGTATTAGTTATAGGCAAGTGACAGGCATCATGTGATTATTAAAATAAAAAGTGATATTTATTTTTAGCAAAACGTAATATTTGTTTTATTTAACGCTGACAATCTATTGGTCCTAGCAGACGACGGTTCATCCGGTGAGCTCGTGGAAACTCCACATTTTTTTTCCCTTTAACTTTTGTGGTCTACACAATTCTCTGGTTATGACATATAGTTTTGTTTGTTTATGAACAAAATAATTTCTTCTTTGTTGAATTATTTATTGTTGTTTGTTTATTTTTGTGTTGATTATATATAAAAAAAGATTTTGCTTACCATGACAGCAGGAAAATTTGGGCTATTGTTCTTTATTTATTTTAAAAGATAAAATAAAAACGATGGTTTGTGTTTCGTCATTTGTTTTGATTTTAGAATGAGTGAAATGTATTATGTGGTGAGTGTAATGTATTATGTTGTGAGTGTAATGTATTATGTTGTGAGTGTAATGTATTATGTTATGAGTGAAATGTAGTATGTTATGAGTGTAATGTATTATGTTGTGAGTGTAATGTATTATGTTGTGAGTGTAATGTATTATGTTATGAGTGTAATGTATTATGTTGTGAGTGTAATGTATTATGTTGTGAGTGAAATGTATTATGTTGTGAGTGTAATGTATTATGTTATGAGTGTAATGTATTATGTTATGAGTGTAATGTATTATGTTATGAGTGTAATGTATTATGTTATGAGTGCAATGTAGGCTATTATGTTGTGAGTGTAAGTATAAAGTTGCTTTAGTTTTAACAGGTAACTGAAATATTAGACAGACAAATGCAGATTTTGTCTATAACAGGTATTTATCATTATCATAATTTCGGTTTATATATATTCTATATATTATATACATTTATATATTATTTATGATTAGAATGAAAAAAAAATATATGGAATAGAAATTATTGTTAGGCATACATACAGTCACATGCAATGACAGACGAAAAAAAAAACAGTTACGCGAATACTGACAGATGGACATTGAAATAAAACAATTAATTTCGGACTCATATCTTGATGTATTGGAATTCCCCCCCCCCCCGGTCATTTAAACCTCTGCTAATTTTGCCGGTGTTTGTTGAGTGACGCAAATGGGGGGGGGGGAGGCAGTGACATATATGACAAAGCCATACCATAGGTGTATATTATTTTATGTGAAGGTTGGGGGGGGGGGAAATACATAAAAGAGTAAGAGAATAAATAAAGGAATAAACTCCACCACCAAGATCGAAGCTGCAGCCAGGTGGGCGGGAGTTGGCTGGGGGCTTGAACCAATGATCCACGCCTCACTGGCCAGGTTCACAAACAAACAACAGCCATTGGGCACGGCAGCACTGACCTATGTAGAAGTCCCGTGCACTGGGCCAGCTCAATTCAAATTTGGCTGGACGTCTAACATGTGCACAAGTTGTGAAGAAGTTGAAATGTGCACAAGTTGTGAAGAAGTTGAAAATGTGCACAAGTAGTGAAGATGTTGAAATGTTTATTTCAATGTGCACGGAGATGTGCACAGAGGAGTATACATATTTGACAAAACAACTTTTAATTCTTTGGTCGCTAACGGTCGAAAAGTCACACTGCAGTACAGGGTCGGCAATTACACCGCGCACGAGCCACATCTAGGCACTCCATAAAATGAATTTTCGAAACAATTTGAGATGTTGAATAAAAAAAAAAGACAAATCAAAAATTATAAAACGCAAACACACATATAAACACACGCACACACACAAACACACATATACATACAAACACACATATAAACACACACAGGCTCACATATTGTCACAATCTCGCCTTTGTAGGGCTACTGTGATGGTCGTTGCCTGTGGGTAAGCTAGTTCTGAACTGGATACGTGAGGTCAATAATTTATATTTGCATACAGCCACGTGACAAATAAATGCAGAACGACTCAAGTCGGGTGCGATTAACAACACTTAGACTTTATTCAAAGCAGATACATATAAACATATAGTTCTAAAAAGAACTCTTAGCTGGGCCGCTAAGTTACAATAGGCAAATCATAAGTATCCAAATAACTCTAAAGGAAGTTTAGAGTCGGGAGTCAAACAGACTCGTATGACGTGGGCCCCTCGGAGTGGGGGAATGTGCCCAGTCCTGTCCGTAGAGGGGATGGACTGCTCTCGATTACTAAACTCATCTCAATTTATACCGTTGAAACATACTCTGAAAACATCCATCAAAGTCGTGTCATCCAGGTGTATGAACGGTGCCGTATGATAAGGCACGGCCGCTCAGTTATCATCTAGCCTGGTCCGAGGAATTAATCTCATGGGGGAAGGTGAAAGATGGACGGCTCCGCCGAAGACGGGTCGTCACGAGCCATTGGTTTTGGTCAAAATACGGGCGCGCCATATCAGACCGGGGAAAGAAAGGGGGGGGGGTTAATACAACGCGGGAATAAGGGGGTGGGTGTTGAACGCGGGAAGATGTCTTAATACAGTTTGTAACACACATATACATACAAACACACATATAAACACACACACGTTCACACATATACATACAAACACACATATAAACACACGCACACACACAAACACACATATACATACAAACACATATATAAACACACACAAGTTCACACATATACATACAAACACACATATAAACACATAGAGGCTCACAATATACATACAAACACACATATAAACACACACAGGCTCACACATATACATACAAACACACATATAAACACACGCACACATACACACACTCACACATACATACAAACACATATAAATATACCCACACACATATCTATACACAAAACACAAATTTGATACTCGATCTGTCCATCTATTCACTCCTTCCTTCTTAGGAACGTATGCTGTTAAAAGAATCCCCATGTCCCCCCCCCCCCCCCCCCTTTCCCATTTCCGCACTTGTCCCCAGGGAAACATGTGTCCATTCTGTGAAGTGAACCCAGATGTTCTTAAAAAACTGGCGCCAATTAATCAAAGACTAAAGCGGGGAAGCACCACGTCTTGAAATATCAAGCAAACACAACTGACAAACACAACTGACAACACACAACTGACAAACACAAATGACTAACACAACTGACAAACACAACTGACAAACACAAATGACAAACACAAGTGGCAAACACAAGTGGCAAACACAACGGACAAACACAACGGACAAACACAACTGACAAACACAACTGACAAACACAAAAATCACAAACACAACTGACAAACACAACTGACCAAAAAACAAACGAACACTACAACCACCAAGAAAATAATTGTGTCACTTTGTAAAAATGTAAGTTTTATAATTATTTGGGCTCACTGTGTTAACAAATTTAAAACGTTTATCAAAAATTGATAGAAACACACGAATTGCAAAATTATACATCGTAAACATTATGAATAATGGAGTGAGCAATTATTTTTTTAAGAAATATGTTCAAATGAGATATTGCTCCATTAAGTTCTAGATCCAGCTAAAAAAAACAAAACAAAAAGAGCGATTTTACTACATGTTTATCTATACATATGTCTCTGTCTGTGTCTCTCTCACTCACTGTCTCTCTCTCACTGTTTTTCTCGTTCTCTCTCTCACTATATATATATATATATAGCGATTAATATATATATATAAATATATATATATATAAATAGATAGATAGATAGATAGATAGATAGATAGATAGATAGATAGATAGATAGATAGATAGATAGATAGATAGATAGATAGATAGATAGATAGATAGATAGATAGATAGATAGATAGATAGATAGATAGATAGAAAGATAAATGATAACTAGTTAATACAAAAAAATTAACCGAAAAATGACAACTTCAGCACGTGTTATAGCACAATCCAATCACCGATATACCAAGCTTTGAAAAATACTTATACAACTATAGGCGTCCTAGTGTCATATGTTGGTGTATCAATCATACAAGCATAACCACCCTTTTGTCATATGTTGTAGTATCAATCATACAACTATGGGCATCCTAGTGTCATATGTTGTTGTATCAATCATACAACTATGGACATCCTAGTGTCATATGTTGTTGTATCAAGCATACAACTATGGGCATCCTGGTTTCATACGTTTTTGTATGAATCATACAAGCATAACCACTCTATTGTCATATGTTGTTGTATCAATCATACAATTATAGCCATCATATTGTCATATGCTGCTGTATCAATCATCACCACCTGTCAACGCATATCTTTTAAGCAAACAACAACAACGCGGTTAGATTTAAAGATCCCATGCAATGAATTATGTCCGTTTTTCCGTGACACTCCATAACCCCCTTCCCCACAGTTCATACGCCGCACTTCCATCCCTCTCCGCCCAACACACCCACACAGTATGTGTATGTGTTGACACCTTGGTTAACAAAAAGTTCAAACTTTAAATAATTTACTTCTTTCATCCTCCACGCGGCGAGAAATAGGTCAGCTCAGGTAATTAAGCATAGAGACAATGTATGATGTAGAGCGGGGGAGGGGGAGAAGGGGGTGGGAGGGGGTAGAAGTGGTGGAATGAGAATGTTTCATGCTCAGTGAAGAAAGGATGGTGTCACTGAGTACGCAGTGAGCAATGTGCAGCTCATGGAGAATACTAAAAACCCTGGGTGGGCAAGTTTTAGTGCAACATGGGCCGCATTTAAGTTTTTATTTTATTTAGAGAAAAAAAAAAGGTCCTCAACGTAAGCGAATTATAAACAAAAAATGAGTGAAGTAAAGTAAATCAAATTAATAAAAAAAAACTTGTTCATTGCGGCCCGCAAAAATTCTAACGAGGGTCCCATGTGGCTCAAAGAGCCGCCAGCGGAAACCAGTGCACTTAAAACAATACACCAGACGTCGGTTACAGGAGTGAATGAAGTCCCTATAAGGATGAGATGTAATCTCTTCGATCCTATAACTCATTTTTTGCATTGCCCTCTTTTCATCTCCACCCATAGTCAAAAGTGCAATGAACATGGAGACACCACGGGAGGTATAGCGGAAAATTTCACCATGACCTGAAATCTCCATTGGTCGTCTTTAAAGCTGGGTGGAATTGGGGACTTTCACCATGACCTGAAAATATCCCGAATTTCTCACCGATGTTCGAACCCAGGACACCCTCTAGTAGAGCGCTCTACACCAAATGGACCACACGTTCCCCATTTTTTTTTTACCAATAATTTGTAATTTATTTATGGCTACAGGCGGACCACAGTTGTCGGGGTTTGTCGGAGGGGGGGGGGGCAGCCAAATTTTCTGGCGATGTCCTTGCATACATTCAAATCCCAAAGCACCAGTAATAACAATTGACCATAATACCGTATATATTACGCGAGGCACACGCACACACTTTTAATAAAATAATAACTGTCATGGTATAGTTGTGTGTACTACGCACACAGGTGTGTGTGTATGTTTGGAGCTTGGCCAACCAGGTCAACATGAGGTCACGGGGTCAAGATTCTAGATAGTTAGAGAATATAAATATGATGTTTATTGTAAATTGTATTGTCTAAATGGGTGAGAGAGAGAGAGAGAGAGAGAGAGAGAGAGAGAGAGAGAGAGAGAGAGAGAGAGAGAGAGAGAGAGAGAGCGACGTGGAATGTTCGAGTTGGATGCAAGTAAATTATATAAAGACGATGTTTAGTTGAGAAGTCAGTCAGTCAGTCAGTCAATCGAGTCAGTTCAGGAGTTCAGTTCAGTTGAGTACTGAGAGAGAGAGAGAGTATTCGACTAAAGCTCAGGTGTCAGTTTATAAGTTTTAGTTAATCAGTTGAGTTTATTGTTAACAAGTATTTTTATACTGAGTTGAGGAGATTATCAGTCATTGAGAATTATATTGGATTTATTCTATTCATATTTTATGGTGTTGTTGATAAATTATATGAACCATGGACATGAATTGAGTTTCTCATTATAAACCAGTTCATACAATAAACATCCTTTACAATAACAAACAAATGCAATATTGGCTTCTTCTTCTTTACTTCTTTAAAGTTTGCCTGTGGATCTGAATTTAGGAAATAAGATTATTATTATTTTTTAAAACTGTTCAATTTTAAATTATTCTGCTTTATAAAATATTTAAGCCTTTAACCGATCAAAGTATTATTTTCATTTTCCATTTTGTCACTTGGCACAAAATATGGGGGGGGGGGCTTTTAAGTTAAGGCTTAGATTTTTATTAAGGACTACCTCCCGCCCACCCCTCACCCTGTAATTAAATAACGTCATAACCAGTAACAGGATTTACTTCCCTTCCACTAGTTCATCTCTATTACTTCCCCTTGCTTCCCTCTTACTTTTTTTTTTGGTTGTTGTTTACCGATAACTTCAATAAGTGTCTGGTCTCAAAATAATGCACTGGATGGATTGAAGGGAGAAACGGAGAAAGAGAGAGAAAGAGAGAGAGAGAGAGAGACAGAGACAGACAGAGACAGGGGGAAAGGGAATGGGTGGAGCGAATAATGAGAACAAAACGGGGAGTAGTAAAGAAAGAAGATACATAGAGAGAGAGAGAGAGAGAGAGAGTGAGTGAGAGAGAGAGAGAGAGAGAGAGAGAGAGAGAGAGAGAGATAAAAAGCGAGAGACATGGAAGAAGAAGGTAGTTGCCAAAATCGGAACTATTTTTTTCGGATTGCAAATTGAAATGCACCTATTTGGTATCATTTTTCGTCCTTCTCTCTCTCTCTCTCTCTCTCTCTCTCTCTCTCTCTCTCACACTCTCTCTCTCTATATATATATATCGCCTCCCCCCCCCCCCAATTTGGTTTGTCTAATTTTAATAATAAGTTAGCGTTAACAGCATCGATACTCTAAACGCAAGGAATGGAATCGATTTTCCCTTTTTGTGCTGACAAATAAATACATGCTCCCAGTAAAATATAGAATGTGTGAACTTTAAAAAAAAAACCCAGAAAATAATCGATAATTGTATGCAGTACATATTATGTATAGAAGTGGCTTTGTTTTTGTAAACTGTTTATATATGTGTCTTTGTTGATGGGATATATACAGGTCGCTACTGGCAATATTACGGGTGGTCGTGCGGTAAAAGCACTCGACTGTCGACCTGATAGTTGCGGGTTCGATCTTCTATGAGAATCAAGGCGAATCAAGGGGAATTTTTTTAAGGTCATAGTATAAGGCAACACACAATGAGTAATGGCCTAAAGGCAGGCCAAAAAGCAGATGGTTGGAAGAAGTGGAGAAAGACCTTAAAGCCATAGGAGTGAGAGAGTGGAGGAAGAAGACCATGGATTGGGAAAAGTGAAGAAGAGAAGTATGGCAGGCCAGGGCCCTAAATGGTCTGTAGAGGCCAGAGCCCTAAATGGGCTGTAGACACAAGGGCTCTAAATAGGCTGTAGAGGCCAGGGCCCTAAATAGGCTGTAGAGGCCTGGTTGCTAAAAGGGCTGTAGAGGCCTAGGCTCTAAATGGGCTGTAGAGGCCAGGGCCCTAAATGGGCTGTAGAGACCAGGGCCGTAAATGGGCTGTAGACACAAGGGCTCTAAATAGGCTGTAGAGGCCAGGGCCCTAAATAGGCTGTAGAGGCCTGGTTGCTAAAAGGGCTGTAGAGGCCTAGGCCCTAAATGGGCTGTAGAGGCCAGGGCCCTAAATGGGCTGTAGAGGCCAGGGCCGTAAATGGGCTGTATAGCCAAAGGAAAAAGAAGAAAAATAGTTCTCTTCATGTTTCCCGTGGCGCCTCCCTGATGGTTTATAGGATCTAAGAGATAAGAATAAGGGGATTTCATAGATATGTGTTTGTTTTGGTGATGGCAGGATTGTGGGATTTTATGACGGCGATGGTGAACGTATATTGGTGTTACTACATTGATATGACTTAAGGTCTTTTGAAAAAAAAAAGACTAGCGTGGTGAAGATGAAAGTATGTCAGATAACAATGTGGATTATAATTTCAGTGATAAACATGACTATTTTGTGGTGGAGGATAACAAGTCATATCACGATGATAATTCTGACTATTTGATACAGATGGATATTGTTTCAGATTTGACTAGAAAAAAAAATATATTTTCGCTTTTTTTCCGTATTGTAATACACACACACACACACACACACACACGCACTCACACTTACACTCAACACACAAAATTTCAGATTGACAAAAATATTATTTCTCCGCGTGTCCTTCAATTTCATCTCCTGTCTCCATCCCTCACCCCCGTGTCCCCCGTGCTACCCACATAAAACCAGCCCCCCCCCCCCCCTTCTTCATATTCCGATACCTCGTTAAGCTGACTTCAAGTGTAAGACGAGTGTCATGAGAAGGTGAGTGGGAACCGAGAAAGAAAGAGAGATAGAGAGAGAGAGAGAGAGAGAGAGAGAAAGAGAGAGAGAGAGAAAGAGAGAGAGAGAGAATCTGTGTATGTGTGTATGAGAGAGAGAGAGAGATAGAGAGAGAGAATCTGTGTATGTGTGTATGAGAGAGAGAGAGAGAGAGAGAGAATGTGTGTATGTGTGTATGAGAGAGAGAGAGAGAGAGACAGAAAGAGAGAGAGAAGATGCGTTGAAGAGGAAGAATACATCTGAAGTAACAGTGAGGGGCGTAATTCTACAGGGCGGGTGTTTAAATGAGGAAAGATGGATACAAAAAAAAAAAATAACGAAGAAAAGACAAATAACAAAAAAAAAACAGAGAGGAGCTCAGGGTTCACACCCAAACTGGCCTCAATTCTTTGAATAGTTGGAATATTGGACAAGTGGGGGGGGGGTGGTCTGAGTGGATGGGGGGGGTGGGGTGGGGTGGGGGGGGGGTTAGCTACTGGAAGTGGTAGACAGCGATACTGTGTTAATTAATTGGTGACGCAGGGCGCCTTGTAGCCGGAGGGAAGAAAATATTTTAGAAGTGTAGCAGTTGAGAAGACCTCATCTTCTCCCCTCCCCCCCCCTCCACCGATGAAAAGCAAACAAATCGTAATAATAATTTAAAAATAAATCATTGGACATGCATGTTGTTGTATCAATCATACAAGCATGAACATCCTATTGTCATATGTTGTTGTATCAATCATCACTACCTGTAAACGCATATCTTTTAAAAACAATCAAACAACAGCAACAACGTGGTTGGTTTAAAGATCCAATGCAATGAACTATGTCCACTTTTCCTTAACACCCCATAACCCCCTTCCCCCACAGTTCATATTCCACACTTCTACCCCCACCCCCCCCCCGGCAACCAACCCATGTAGATGTCAAACTTTTATTTTCTCTTGCTGTTGGGTTTGCAGTTCCAGACAAGCGGAATTCTTGGAGCATGATAGGTTTATGGATGCTGGTTGCCACGCAGTGTGTGGATTACATGCAGCAAGACGTACATTACAGGACTGGGGGGATATACACCAGTGGATAAGCCAGTGGATATACACCAGTGGATTCACGGTGCCACATTCACTGTGCCACATTCACTGTGCCACAGTTACCATTGCTATCATACTTACTGTACTGTATTTCATTAAAAATGTGACAACGTCCAACTATAAAGATCATTTTCCTTTATAAATCCTAATACAGACCATCGGGTTAAGATGAAGTGGAGTTCACCTATTTTTGTATCCGTGGCTATTCTGTGGGATTGTGTGGCTAGTACAATGGCCAGCTCGTCTTTAATTTCCCCAACAAATGTCGGCAACCCATTTTGTAAGCTTTGTGGTCTTAGGGACATCGATCGGGTTCGAAGGAAGTCTCGGCACACATGGAACGCGAGACCTTTCAGTTAGCAGTTAAACGCTCTTCCACACTGCCATCCTTTCCCTTGAAAGCGACCAGACGACAGAACAATATTTCAAACCGCCTTCGGGTTAAGAGTGCAGCTTCTCACTGCCAGACATCTCCATTCTACAGACTCTCAATGCCATACCTTTCCATTCTACAGACTTTAAGTGCCATTTATTTAAAAAAAAAGTAAACTTCCCATTAACCCTAAAGGGTTATCGGGGCAGATGAAGTGTAGAAATCATCTGTTCATATAACCTCGGCATATGAAGTTAGCACAACGTCCAGCCGCCTTTTCTCCCCCAACTTAAAGTCAGGTACCCATTTAAAGATGGGTGGACTTGTGTGACTTACACCAGGACCTGAAAAAAAATCCCAAGGTTTTCAGTGAGGTTCCATCCCAGGACTTTCCGGTCTACAGTCAAGCGCTCTACACCGCACGACCACCCGCCCCCATGCCATTTATTTACTTAAGATTTTAAAAAAAAGAAGAAGAAAGAATGATAAAGTTATCAAAATGACAACCAAACAGAAAAAAAAAAAATAGAATAGCTCCAATAATCAGTCAATATTAAGAAAAAAATAAATAAAGTTAAAGTCTGTGTGCCAGCTGTGTAAATAAATTGAAGAGTAGGATTCCAGGGGTGTGTGTTTGTGGGGGGGGGGGGGGTGAAGGGGAAGATTCCTATGCTTTGACAGATATATACATTAGGGTGGTGTGAAAAAATAAAGTTTAGAATTTCTGAATGTAATAGTGCTAAAAAGTTGTCTTAAGTGTTAGTTAACAACTCTGCAAAATTTCAGAATTTTTTGCTTATTTTGAATGGTGCCCCAATCATGTAGAAAATTTGGACTTCCGTTATAAGCAAAACGGTATTTACAATATTCGTTTACCCTCTATTTTCAAGTGTTTTAATTACTTTGGCGAATAAACGTACATTGTATTTTCTACACAGAGTAAGTATCTATTTATTTTTTAGTATCTACTTCTTAAATCAGCATATTTTAGTAACTTAGCTCCCGGTGGAGTTCATTATCTGCCGTTCGCATTTAATCTAGTCCAGATATTATGGCGCAGTTGTTGTACATTATACTGGCACTGGAAATATTATCGCTTTATGAGTATACATAATTGAATAATATACCAAATATGTTAAACATTTTTTTATGGCTCACTCATTTTATATGGTTATATAAAATCCTTCCTTAATGCTTTCTCAGATAATCACCGGGATAAAAATGTCATCTAATGTTGACACCAGAGCTGCCAATAAATGCCCTGTTTTTGGTCATTCCTGTGCATTGGTTACAAATGTTTTGCCAACCTATATGGACATGATGAAGTATTACAGTCACATCAGACAAAAATTAAGTTATGATCAAGCCAAAGAGCCCACAGTGAGTGAAATAGCTGAAATCGTTGCAACAGACATTGAAGCTGTATGGCATAAAGCTTCCATTCCGGTTGTTTCACACACTAGAATTCTCAAACTGATCAGAAATTCACATGATGAACTCAGAAAACTCATGAAGCCATTTAAAGGAAGGAAAGCAGATAACAAGTATTTGCTGAAGTTGCTAGAATATGCTGACAAAAGTAAACAGAAACTCTTTGACGTTGCAATTTGCAAATGTGTTCCTGGAAACTGTGGTTGTGCAAAGCAAAACAAAGTGCCACCTCAGGAACAACACTTTTTGCAGGACCAGAGAACATTGAGGATCATGTTTATTGGTAGTGTTGATCGAGTTTCCTCAGCTAAACTAAAAAAGACCTATGATCGCAAGTTGAAGGAGGACTCAAGAGCCAAAAAAGCACCCAAACTCGATTTGAATGACCAATGCCCTGGAGTTATAGATTTGAACAATGATGATTCATCAGATGCCGAAATTGGCCTCAATGAAGATTTATTTCAGACTGAAGCCGAAAGCAATACCATGATTACAGGTACTGAGACACCTACTTCATCCAAACCGAGCTCTAGCCAGATGAGAAGAAAACTACCAAAGTTAGCAAAAATATGTGATCGATTTGCAGTATCAGACAGGGTTGGTGCAGCAGTTGCGACAGCAGTACTAGAAGACTTTGGTATAGTTTCACAAACTGAGGCTGCCAATGTAATTGATCGCTATAAACTGAGACGAGAGCGAAAGATGGCCAGAGATCAATTAGTAGACTCTACTGATGCAATTCAAACTCTCTATTTTGACGGCCGCAAGGATAAAACAATTAAACTAGAGAAGAAAGGAAGCCGTTGGTATCGAAATGTAGTAAATGAGGAACACATCACAATACTGAATGAACCTGGAGGAAAATTCATCACACATTTAGCACCTAAATCATCATCAGCTCGAGATATTGCTTACTGCATATATACATATTTTGACAGCAATGGGCACAACATAACCAACATTTTAGGGATTGGATGTGATGGTACTGCAACAAATACAGGACCTGCTGGAGGTATCATAAGACTTTTGGAGATCAAACTGGGTAGACCATTACAGTGGTTGCCATGCTTGTTGCATGCAAATGAGCTGCCTTTGCGCCATTTAATCAAACATCTTGATGGTAAAACAACTGGGCCACAAGGATTTTCGGGTCCAATAGGTTCTGCCCTGCTAAATTGCGAGCTCCAGCCAGTGTGCAACTTTGTTGCAATTAGCAGTAGCATTCCTGATGTGTCACTTTCAGAACTAAGTACAGAGCAGAGGTATTTACATGAAATGTGCTTAAGTGTGATGACCGGTTGCTGTTCAGAAGAACTTGCTAGAAGAAACCCTGGCAAAATGGCTCATTCACGGTGGTTGACAACGGCCAATCGCATTCTTCGATTGTATATTTCACAACAAAATCCAACTCAAAGCTTACAGATGTTGGCAACTTACATTATGCAGGTGTATGCTCCTGTGTGGTTTGCAATCAAAAGCAAACCCAGCTGTGTAGATGGTACTAAACACATTTGGTTGACAATTCACTTGTCTCGTTCACTGCCAACAGAAGTTAAGAACATCATTGATCCTGTTATCCAAAGAAATGCCTATTTTGCTCATCCAGAGAATCTATTGATAACAATGGTCACTGATGATCGAGATCACATTAAACAACTTGGACTGCGCAGAATTCTAAAGGCTCGTCAGGAACAGAAAACTGGCATCAGAAAATTTTGTATTCCAAGACTGAACTTTGATTCAACAGACTATGTTGACCTGATAAATTGGCAGGAAGCTGAAGTAACTGCACCACCATTGTTGGCCAATATTCCAATGTCTGAAATAACTAGCAGAATACACGATCAACACAATATTATGTTGCCAATTATCCAGGTACCCTGTCACACTCAAGCCGTAGAAAGACATGTGAAACTCGTTACAGAAACATCACAATCGGTATGCGGAGAAAGGGCCCGAAATGGCTTCATAAAGAACAAGATTTTGTCCAGGCAGCAAATGACAGCATTCAACCAGAAGACTGATTATTGTTTTGATTAAGTTATTAATTGGACAAAATGGATGTTTGGACATTACAGTTTGTTGTTAGCCGATTTTCAGTAAATTATTCGAGATTTAAGGGATTTCATCAATATTTCATGTCATTGGGGCAGTTGAAAAAATAATAATTTAGAGGTGAAACTTTGGCTACAAAATCATCTTCTATAGTGACAACTTTTCCAAACTATTACATATTTAAATTCAAAAATTTTTTTTTTTACCTCTACATTCACACCACCCTAATATACATCATCTTTCTGCCATGTTTTATTATATCGCGTTGAGAGGGAAAAAATGGGAGGCAGCACACATTAATGAAAGGGGGACAGTTGGCAGCACATATTAATGAAAGGGGGACAGTTGGCAGCACACATTAATGAAAGGGGGACAGTTGACAGCACGTATTAATGAAAAGGGGGGACAGTTGGCAGCACACATTAATAAGTTCATCATTTTGTCAAGGACGAAAACAAACAAATGACGAGTTTTTCTTCTTCAATAATTAGTTTATCTGTTTGCCTTTAAGAAAGTCTTGAGAACCCAAATATATTCCTTACACACATACACATGCACAATTGCACATACGTACCCAATCAAGGACCCCCCCCCCCCTTCCCCTTTCCTCCTCCCCCTCCCCCTTCCCCAATAGGACCGGAAACAGGTTAGACGGATGCTCGTGATCGCCGTCATTCCAGCGTTTCGAGTGTTGGTGTCCCGGAATGCAGATGATGGAACTTAACGATTTGAACAGAACCGACAGGTACCGGGTTGATCGTTTTTTTTTTGTGAGTTTAAAACAATAAAGATACAAACATCCAAAGTTATTTTTCTGGCCTACTTTAGAGACACCGCTGGGCAGAAAACATGAGATGCGGCCACCTAGCGGGTGAAATTGGGTCCAAGTATTCCTGAAGCATGATGGGAGGAGCTCCTTCCCGACTTGTGGTAAAGAATGACGCGCGACATAGCGAAGATTTGTGTGTGTGTGTGAAACATTTTGAGTTATTTAGTTGCTGTTCTTTAAACGTTGTTATATTTGGTGCGAAGGGCAACTATTTCTGACAGGAGTGTGTCCTGGTGTTCTGGTGACGAGGAAAATAAGAGATGGAATGACATCACGCTTGGTGAATTGTTTGAAGGCCACTACCAGAATAGATAGTGTAATGAAATGACCGGATCGAAAGTTGAACCGATTCCAATGCGATTTATGATATTTCTCTAAACTTCCGACTCCAAAACTAATCTAAATTTAATATTAAAAAACAGAACAGCTAAAGGAATTAACAGAAATTTTGAGAAGAAATAGGTCGACGCTGAACATCCGATTCAGAATAATCGTTTTTTTTAATAATTAATCATTAGGCGGTCGATCGCTTATTACGATTTCAATCGACAAAAATATTCCGTTATATCAGTTTCCGAATTTTAAAATATCGCTCCATCATTTGAAAAAAACAACAACAGAATTTGTACTTAATGAATAACTTGAAGGAAAAGAAAACATTTGCATCACCCGGATACTGGTGGTTGTCGCATATTCGCTATGATTGACATGATAATGTTTAGTTGACTTGTGGGGCCTAATTGCGGCCGCTGCGTATTAATTGAGGCATGCTGGGAAATTTGCGGTCAAGTTAAAACAAAGAAATCAAGTGAATGAACACTTGAGCCAATGGTTGGTAAAAACTCAAGTTATGATTTCTGTCATTGTTCCTTGACACCCCCCCCCCTCCTGCACCCCTCCCCACTACTCATATAACAATGAAAACTGTCCAGCTGTCCAATTGTTAAACAAAAAAAAAAAAAAGAAAACTGGATAGGGGTGAGTATAACTTTGTCTCCCCTCCCCATCCCACCCCCCCCCCCGAGGCTGGGGGAGGGGGAGGAGGGCGGGGTGTTTTATTTTTTTATTTTTTTTTTCAATTTAGACGTTTGCAAAGTCGTCGGGCGGTATCGACAAAACACTCGGACTCGTGAAGGCCAAATATTTGACGTCAGCGAATACTGGCTTGGTAAAATCCGAAAGGTAAATACCTGGTTAAATTAATAAACGTGTTGTGGGCTAGCCACTGACAAATGAAGAGTCAGCGATGGACACAGTGGCGGACACACAGTGGCGGACACAGTAAGCTGTTGTTGTTCTTTAATAGATGATGTTTCTTGTTTTATTATTTGTTGGAATGATGGGAGAAATGTTGGTGGATTGATGGGAGAAATGTTGGTGGAAGAATCTAAGTGATGAAGTTCTAGACCAGGAGTTTTAACAACCTACCCAGAATAAATTCTTTACAATGGTTTAAATGCAGAATCTGACACATATATATATATGAAGATTAACTGGTATGAATGACACCCAATGAAACTCATTGGAATTTTTTCTACAGCATTGCAAAAATTGCACGAATTACACGTAACTTTCCACTATTCACGGTTCTGTAAGTGTCAATAAACTTGGTAAATCTGAAGTAGGCCTAATCCACGTCAAACTGTCAGCAAACGTGCTTCAGATTATGTTATATAAGTATTTAAAATGAAAGGCAAATTAAGTGTAACCAATATGACCTGCTTCCAGTGGGGCAACCAGGAGGGGGCAGGGGGGCTTGAGCGCCCCCCCCCGGCAAAATCATCAAATACATAATTTACGTTATAAAGTTACAAATAAGCCTGTCAAACTGTCTTTTTTCAACATGTGAGCCCCACCTCCTCCCCCCAGCATTTTTTGCTGGTTTCGCCACTGCCTGCTTCCATTAGTAGACCTACGTTTTAACCGTATTGACGAAGCATTAGCTTCATAATAGTAATACATAAATTTTTATGTTTGTCGCATTATATAAAAATTACTTCATAAAACAAATTATACATAAATAAATAATACAACACTTTGAACTGATGTGAGTAGCAGCCCCGTAGCGTGAAAATTCTACAGCAGGGGCCAGGCATAAGCAGGGGGGGGGGCGGGTAATACATTTTACTAAGTAGAGCAAATAAACAGAGGGGGCCAGACTAAATGCAGGGGGGCGGCCCTTCCTGCCACCCGCACGCTAAGGGCCTGGTGAGTAGTATGGCTTTCAGACTCCGGGTGGGGCAGGCATCAATCCGCTGGTGAAACTGGCAGTTGCTTTCACCCCGTGCCATAATCACAGTGTTCACATGCTGGTGTACACCTCTTCCTCAAATGCCCAAGGTATGAAGAATTCCAAGCATTCATCATCAATTATTTCTTCATCTTTTATATCCAGCATGTCATTATCATGTAACTCTTCATCGTTAATCATTTCCACAACATTGACCAGCTCCTTGGCATTCAAACATGACTCTCTATTACAATTTTTGAAGGCTGTTATGACAAACCATACTCAAAGCAGCGACACAAACGTGTCCCACACTGTTTCCTGGATCCGGAAGTACATTTGCAACAAACCACCTTCAGAACATCTGGTGAAGCCACATCTAAGTCAGTGGCAATATGGATGTACTTTTCCTCATGAAGCTTCCATCCCCATTCTGTGTGATTCAGTATTGCTTAACAACATCAAGATATGTTCCACCTTCCAGCCACTGAACAGCACGGAGTAAGTAACCGCCGTCTACAACATGAATCGAACTGCTTGGTTTCAATGATGGTTCTACACCCTTGCAGATTTCTTTACCAAGCTGTGATTTATCAACTTTCCGCATGTAGTTATCTTTGAACAGAGAATTAGGAAGTGTTGACAGCTCATAGCTGAAGTATTTCTCCATATCAGGTGATCTTTGCATTATGACCAGAAGCCTATTAAATAGAACTGTGGGATCAATACCTGTCAAAGCTTTCTTGGAAGTTGATGAAGAAGCATTGTTTACTTGTGCTAATGTTCTTATTTGAGATTTTCTTTTAAGGACAACATCCATGAAGTTCTTGCCGCTCATGTTCTGAACAATATCAGCGCCAACTTCTTCAGCATTGTCGCAGTTTATATTATCAGATTCAGATGCTGCAATACCTGATGGTATGCTGTGGAGTCTTGTGTCAGAAGTATCAAATTGATTATGTGACTTCAAGAATTCGAGAACTTTTGTGAGAGCGTCATTATCTCTATTGATCCTGGACTACCCCTCTTCCGGATGCTGAACTGCATCATGGCAGTAGTCAATATCAGCAAACTGCGCTAAAGATACTCTTACAGCTGCAGTCGTATGAATTGTGGAAGTCCATGTGGTGCGTACACTCTCAGTCACTCCTCTTCCATGAGTTATTCCTCCCTTACCTTTAATGGCCCGCATCATTGCCTGCTCTATGGTAAGGTCAACTGACAGTCCGGCCCACTGTTTACTACTACGCCGTCCAACATGTGATCCTGACATGAGCTGCTTGTGTAGATCTGGATGTGAGTTAGGTAAGCCCATCATCATCTCCAGGTAGAGACGAGCACACTTGGCATAATTGTTGTGAACAGATGCTGCGAAGAGATTCACCAATCTCCTGACACTGACAAGATGTAGCTGATAGTTGCCCATTCGTTCTGCCCGCAGCAGAAGCTTTAATGTGGCAATGTAATACATATACAGAAGCCAAAGGTTTTTACTATATAAGCTATAGTAATAGTTATGTCATTTTCAGGGCCCCATTCTACACCTTATACGTAGCTATACGAGATAAAGGGCCCTAGGGGCCCCAAGAGTAGCTATCCCCCTAACATAAATTTGGTTTAAATAATTTCAATAATGTCTTTTAAGTGCTGGGCTTCAGTGTTTTTGAAGGTACCGTCTTATCTTTCAGTATTTTTTAATAATCTTGTAGTTGGCAGCTGCCTTTTTTTGTAAACAATTCAGGTCATCTCTTAACATGGCTGACAGTATTTTATATAGAATATAGAGGACCTTTTTTTACAAATTTATTTAATACATTTAAACACAATTTAGGTATTCAAAACAAGGGTGTCATTAATCCTCGTTATGTTAACTAACTAGTTATTACCAAATAATTTCACGAAACGCTTGTAAGACATTAATTCTAGGTACGTAATGTAATATTTATTCAACTCCTGGCCTATTCTCTGTGAGAGTGGAATATTAACGCTAAGAATTGAGGATGTATAGATGATACTTTTTGAACATCACGGCTGCAGTTCTCGCCTTGTGAGCTTATATATTTTTGCAGTATATGAGTATATGAATGTGAGCTAAGTATTTATATGAAATGGTCTAAGCTAAGTACTGAATGAATAAGTTTAAGCTAGCTACTTAGGTAAATACGTACCGTATGTATAATTTGAGTGATTAGGAGGTTAGGAATTAGATAATTTTTCTGAGTTAAGGTATTAGCTAAGTAATGGTGAGTTAAGGTTTAAAGTAAGTACTAAGGAGTTCAGGTATGAACTGAGTACAGTGGAGTTAAGGTATGTACTAAGTACAGTGGAGTTAAGGTATGAACTAAGTACAGTGGAGTTCAGGTATGAACTAAGTACAGTGGAGTTCAGGTATGAACTAAGTACCGTGGAGTTAAGGTATGAACTAAAGTACAGTGGAGTTCAGGTATAACCTATGGAACTATAAGCAAAGGTATACGTACTGAGAGGCTTGGGGGTAAAATACTATAAGTCAAAATCTCTAAATTCTATTGTTTTCTTGTTAATTCTTGTTCACGTTACGACTCCAAAGAATGGATTAAGATGAAAAATTTAGCTGTATATAACTTATTTCACTACGGCAATGTTCGGCCGATTTCTCGGTTGTACCCAAGGCAACTCACACACGGCTAGACCCCCGGGACAAAACCAGGTCCTTAGCGTGCGGAGGGGCGTCAAAGGGGGCCGGGCCCCCTGCAATTTATCTGCCCCCCCGCTGCTTATTTGTTCTACTTAATAAAATGTATTACCTGCGCCCCCCACCCCCGCTATTGCCTGGCCCCTGCTGTAGAATTTTCACGCTACGGGGCTGGACAAAACTATCATTACAATTCACCAGAAGGTGAGCCATCTTGTACAGCACTGCAAAAAGGTTTCAACGGTCTATCACTTGCGTGATCTAAAGCAGGCGGCACAACGGGGGTGATGGTACACTAGGAAGATTAGAGCTAGCGATGAGGGAGAAGTTGTTACATGATGGATTTGTTGGATCGATCAAACTGTCTTATTATGTTCCGTGCAGCAGTTCCAACAACAAAAAAGGGGGCGGCGTCACATTTCAGAATGACTTCTTGATCTTTCAAGATGCTCGTCGATAAGGAGGGGGCCCGAGGGAGACTGATGTGCTGAATTATTGAAAACTTGCCGAACAGCCTGCACAACAGGCAAAAAAAAAAAACAGTAACAAATATCGATCTCAACAAAAAAATTATGAAGAACGTATATAGATGAATTGAAACAAATAGAACCTTATCTGTCAATCAGACACAAAAACAAAAGAGTAGAAAAAAAAACCAGTCATATTATACTTATTCAATGCACACCCCGAAAAATCAACTTCTAATTGGGAAAACCCGTTAAGCCGGTAATTTATTTTTCATATCAACATTCAATTCAACTTAACTGTCAATGGGAATTTCCTTTTTTTTTTATAACTAATGAGCTTTTGTTTAGCTTCGTTGACATAGAAATAAAGAAAATGGGATTACGCTTTTTTATATATTTTATGCTTCATTATTAGCAATTATATGTACGTTTGTCATCATAATAGGGCTCCAGATGTAATCAATTGATCTTTGTATATCAACAGCTCTTGTTTAAATTATTGCGGTCGTGTTGTGGTGACCTGTTTGCAGTAATGCAGCCCGGCCCTTGTTTCAGAGCAGTGCCGAACCGAGATATTTGGGGGCCCAGAGCGGGGGGCTTGGCCTCTTTGGGGCCCCTGCATTATGACATTCGACACCATGACATGAGATAATGCACTTAATATTTAAAGTAAAAAATATTATTTGGGGGCTACCTCAAGCTGGGGCCCGGGGGGACTTTTGAATTTGGACCCCCCTTCCCCACCCTAGGTTCGCCTCTGTTTCAGAGTGATTCACAGCACTAAGCCTTTTATATTAGGACGTTAACCTTTAATTTATATCAGTTCATGTCGACACTGCACACTACTGCTCTTGGCTCGGCCCATCTTTCTAATTCAAGAGCAACACGCGGCCCGCGGGTAAAAAAATTAGCCAAACCCTTGCCATAAGCTGTTGTTGTGCGATGGGACAGACAACTTTACTGTCTTTGAGCTCATTAACTATATTTAAAAAAAAATCTAATTAAACTAGAATTCTTCTCAGACAATAAATGTTACTCTGACCAGGTGGGCGGATGGTCGCGAGTCAAAGTGCTCGACTGTCGACCTGAGGGTCCCTGGTTCGATCTCCGGTGAGGATCAATGGGTATTTTAGGTCATGGCTAAAGTCCTCGATATATCTCCCGTGGTGCCTCCATGGCCATTGCACTGTCGTCTACGGTAAAGGATGAAAGAAGTGCACCATAAAAGCCATCCCATTAGTGGTTTACAGGATCTAAGAAATTTCATCTCATCCTTACAGGGACTTTACACACACTATGACCAATCACATTCTAAGATTTCAATTGTTTTTCCCATGTACCACCAGAAACATGAAGAACAAAGAAATACATGAAATATTTTTTCCTTAATAACAATGTTCAGCGAGTCCTCGGGCACAAAGGGACAGCACTAGCTTGTTAGGCTAACTTGCAGTGTGCGAAAGTAGTTGCAAACATTCTGAGATATATAACAGAAGGGATATACACCAAACTTTTCTACTAAAGGAGCGCTTCATTTCCGCTTTGTACAGGGGAGTTCGTCACGTGCTCTGAACACGTGATCCAAGATCGCCAGTCGTAGAGGAGATCAGGACGTATTGACTCGCGCTATCGACTGTATTGGTCTGTACGGACTCTGGCTAAGGCTATCTTATCTTGAGGGCAAGGGACGGATGGTTGTGTGGTAAGGCGCTCGACTGTCGACCTGATGGGTCACTGGTTCGATCTCCGATGAGGACCAATAGATATTTCAGGTCAGGGCTTAAGTCCCCCCCCCCCACACGCTATGTTTCCCGTGGTGCCTCCATGGCCATTGCACTATTGGCTATGGTGTGGATGAAAGAAGGGCACCATAAAAACCGTCCCATTAATGGTTTATAGGATCTTAAAGATTTCATCTCATCCTTACAGGGACTTCACACACACACACACACACCTTATAATGAGGGCAATGGATTGGGGGGGGGGCTATTGGGTGGGTACCATACTTGAAGCCTAGAAAGTATTAGTTTTTTTTAACAGTTAATTGATTAAAGTCATCGAAGGTGTGTGTCCTCTTGAAGCTTGGTGCAGTCGTCCTAGTTGCCATCTGTAATGATACTGGAGCACTGACGCCCTTTACACTTCCCCACTCCCTCCCCGTCTCCTCCCCCCACGTCCTAGAATACTACAGTGTTACCCATTCTCTTCCTGGCAATCAAATTTTCAACAAAAACCTAATTCACACTTACCCTGTCCCCCCTTCCCCCCCCATTACCTTCAAACAAGTGGAACGGTCACCACATGTCATTGGC